>RJWJ010009191.1:0-50740 GCA_004363605.1 Indri indri
AGTGGTAGCAAATGATAAAACTGGGATTAAAATCCAACTCTTATCTGGCATCAATAGAACATCTTGTAGCCACTGGAACACGAGCATCTTTGTGCCCACAAACAGTACAGTCCCATTATGAAACTATGTGAAATCTAATTTTGTTATGAACATAACAATACAAAATAAAGACATGAGAGGGAAGTCTCCTCCAGGGAGGAAAACTTCATTGTAAACTATGGCATCTAACTTTTGTAAATAACCAAATAGTTCTGAATCTGCCAATTCTTTCTTGGGAGGTAAACACCAGAGTGTCCAAAATCGGTATGCTGGAGTCCTTTCGTGCCAGCATGCTGCAATAGAGTTGCTTTGAAACTGGTTAATTCAGTGGCTTAGTGGAAAGAGATTAGGCTTTGGAATGAACATCAAATGGGGTTTAATTGAGCACAAGCTCTTATTGGCTGTGCCAAGATGGAGGATGTCCATTTCTCTAAAGGTATTTATACATTCTTAAGATAAAATTACTAATATCTATCACATTTACAAAGAATAAAAACAATAAAGCACAGAATGAGTATTCAAAGGCTGATATTATTATTGTTGATAGATTATTATTAGTAGTAAGCTTCAAATTAAATAAATCTTTGCGAGGAAGATCTTTCTTACTCCACTTCCCATGGGATTTAAAAAGAAAATTGACAAGAGCTTGAATTATTTCTAAAATAATGGTAAACATACATGTATTTGTATATATGGATATGTATATATATTTAGGAATATATACAGAAGCATCCATATGACCTGCATATAAACATAAGATATATTTATGTACATATTATAAAATTATGTAGAGTATATTTTTATATATGTTTTAAAAACATCAGTTGAAAGTAACTCATAGACATTCCCACATCTATTCAAAAGAATATGTATTCTGATTCTCCTGATTGTGTTTTGCATCAGCTAGCCTTAAAAGAAAATTCAGATCATAGAAAATTAAATTAGCAATTTCCGTTGTACTAGTCACCTCTAAACATGAAAAGGAAACTATGATAGCCAAATTCAGTCACTCTAAGAAAGCTGGCAAATATATAGAAACGAGGGTCTCCATATTTTTCTCTTTGGTTTAATGCCACTTTTTTTTTTTAGTGAAGGCTTTTCAGAGCTTGAACCTTATGCAATGTTATAGGCTGTCTTTAAGTAAAACAGCACACAATTGCAAATAAAATATTAGGGTTTTGGATGGGGAATGGGCCCTAGAGTTTACATGTCATCATCTTTACTTAAAATCAACCTTAGCCTTCAGAGTGTACCATATTAAAAATTCTTGCCCAACTGAAGAATCAGTCTAGTCTCCGCTTCTGTTAACTGATAAACACTACCTATGGTGGCTTTTCTTCTCAAATCTGATTTCTGTCACTCACTAATTCCAATTCCACTTTGCCTATCATATTGTTACGCTATGCATCTCCTTCATTCAACCTGGAGTCTCTCCTTCCTGATGTGATCATCCATGGCCAATTACTAGTCTTACCAAAGCAATCATCAAACTAGGTATACTTGGTTTAGCTGGACTAGCTCCACCCAACATTTTATTGATTCTTCAACCACTAAGCAATTGAATCTGTATGAGATTTTCAAAAAAGGTGTCACCTGTAGAGAAAACATCGATGATTGTTTTTAATAATATGAAGGAGTTTTTCAGAAAGACAAGGAAGAACATGCATACACATAGAGGGAACATGGAAACACTGAGGCAACCAGTGGTTCTATCATTTCTGTGCTGTTGGCATTTAAATTATGAATGGGTAGAGTTAGGGTTTCATATTGGAGACATTATCAGATGTCATTAAGTGCCTCGTATGCCAGGTTAAACACTTAAGAACTTTTCCTGATGACCAGGGTAAATGTGAAAAGGGTTTACCTTGGTGAATGTCAATACATGATTTTTGTCTTGAAAAGATCTCTGATGGCAAGATGGAGTATAGAATGAAAGAATGTGAGAGTCACCATAATTAAAGGTCCAAGGAGGACCGTATGAGTGATGAAAGTGGGATGAAAAATCATAAACATGCTCTTAAGAGAAAAATTTGATGGAGCCCGGATATTGATTAAAAATGGAGATTGGGGAGTGGAGGACATTTAGAAACCTAGTTATATTTATCATGTTTCTGTCTTGAGAATCTAATTGGATGATAATTCCAGCAAATGACATATGCAATTTTGGGGAAAAATGCAGTTTTGTAGGTAGAAGAAAAATTTTGTGGGAGCCACACTGATGTTCATGAATAATTGAGATATTTGTCTACCATAGGTAATCTCAGTTGGACACATTTCAAAGTGATCTAAAACTGATTCAGAATATTCTGGCCCTCCTCTCTGTAGTGCTTTATTTGTAGAGAACATAAATCATACGTCTCCATCTCTACTGTAAAATGAGTATGCTACTATTTCAGGAACCTAGAATCTCTGTGCTCTGGGCTCATGTCAAAGAGTTTAAAATTGAGGTTATTTTTCTTCATGCAAAGGAGAAAACTGGTATTTGAGAAAGATTACTCTAGCATAAGGCCTCTACTATCTATTATCTCTCAAATTAGTGTAAATTCTACCATTTGATCAGGTTGAATTATCAAAATGCTTACCCAACTGGCTCAAACCTCTGCAGAAATTTTTACAGAAGTGCCCTCATTGCATTATTTTTAATGTTAAGCCCTTGGCTTTTATTAAGGGTAGATTCGATAAGTGGACATATAAAGAATGCCTCCAGCATTGCTGATAAGCTGCTGTTGAAGTCACTGCCCATCATCCTGTTCTTTATCACTCATATTTGTACCCAGGGAGCACATTACTTTTAGAGTTTAGTATTGGAAAACTTTTATTCTCTTTAAAAGTAGGTTTGATATTTTGGTCAGAGCATAGAAAGTGTGGAACTCAATTCGTTTTTGTCTGAATTCTCAGAGTTACACTGTGACCAAAAGCAATAACCACATTTAGTCCAAGTTAAATTTAGTAAAAACCCCAAACATGACTATTTCATATAGTTCCTGTTATTCTAGCTTTCAAAATCATGCTAAAGTATCTATTCTTTTGGTAATAAAATGTTTCAAAGTGTTTTGAAAGTACATGGGTTCTAAATAATAAACCAATAAATTATTTAAAGTTTCATAGCTGTATATTTGTTTCAAAGTGATGATACTCACATTTTTATTTCAATATTTTCTACCTTGACTTTCAAGACAATTTTTAGTAATTGATATATTTTTCTTTTAGAATTTCAATGTTGAGTTTTAATTTTGTTTCTTAATTACAGCAGATATATCATTCCATTAGGATTCTACTTTGCTTTTATTGGCTTTTCTATAATAGAGGAAGAACATCTTTTTTGATAAATTCTGAATGATAATATTACAGATTTTTATGAGGCTACCAATATAATATGAGGCTACCATATAATTTTGTTTTCAGTTATTTTTTCTTAGGCTACACACATACTTGTGTTTCATTTTTTCATCCATGTCTCTTAAAGCCTGAGAGAAATTAAATGTCTTCTCTCTTCTTTGCTATATAATTCAAATTGTTTCATTTTGCCTATGAAACTTAGAGGAATTGAGAGTTTGTAGTAGTATCTAAATATAGTTAACTCTTCTGGAGACTTTGGAAAGCTTACTTCTGGGCCCTAAATTATAGAAAAGTACTGAATACTAAGCAAGAATATTGGGGAGATGTAGTTTGCTCTATGAGCTATTGCACTGATCATCAAAGAGGAATAATAATCACATAGATGAATGCTCCATTTATGAAGACAAAATGCAAATAACTGTATGTATGTTTTAGAAATAAATAAGAGAGGTCTTAGAATGGTATATTATTCTGTTGTGGCTGCCATAACAAAATACTATAGACTAGGAGGCTTAACAACAAAAATTTATTTTCTCACAGTTATGGTAGGTAGAAGTCCAAGATCAAGAAGCCAGCAGGGTTGGTTTCTGGCAAAGCCTCTTTCTGGCTTGTAGATGGCTGCCTTCTTGCTATAACCTCACAGAGGGAGGGGGAGAGACAATCACAGAGGATGTGGGGGGCAAGGAGAGAGAGAGACATCTAGAATTTCTTCTGTTTATAATGCCACCAGTCCTTTTGGATTAGGGCCCTACCTTTATGACCTCATTTGTCCTTAATTATATCCACAAAGGCCCTATTTCTGAAAACAGTTACATTTTGGGTTAGGACTTCAACATATGTATTTTAAGGGGACCTAATTCAGTCCATAGCAAATGATAAGATGAGGGAAAACATAAACATAACCCAATCCTGTCTTCTTGAGTCATGCCTACCCTGTGTTGTCAGACTCTGGGACCCTCGTTCCTGTCACTGAATACTCCGGGAGCAGAGGACGATGCCTAATAAGGGGCTCAATAAGCGTGGTTTGCTTTTCCCAAGTTTTGAGTCTGAAATTTTGAGCACATCATTTTACCTGCATTTCCGTTTTCATTCCAGATATTCTTGGTTGTATTGATTCTGAATACAAACGTTTCAATCATTTACACAAAAATTGACATACTACGTTTTTACTGAAAATGTGTATTCCCCCAATGAACTCCATTAAGCCAATTTCACCTTGTTTCATTTAAATATTTCCTATTTATTGCATGTTGTCTTCATGGAAATAATTTTCATCAGGATAAATTATTTTTTTGTGGAAATTTTAAATATTCGATTTGTTGATCGTTTCTTCAGAGCATATCAACTTTTGTAAAATATTGCTCTTGTAAGTTCCCTTTGGTGTCATTATTTTAACCAAGTACTTTTTCTGTGTGTTAAAATGTCTCAGTGCAAATTATGTCTGAGTTCAATCCTCTCATTAGTTTTTAGCCAATACAATTTTGCGTGAAATTTCACCCATTCTTATTTTGCTACGGATTTTATAACTTGTACCAAATCTAGTTTCTTCTAAGTCTTAAATTCATAGATTACAATGTTACCAAAAAGATGTATTTCAGTTAGTTATTTGGCTTACAGAATTTATTATTGACCTAAAGTTCTCCAGCAAAGCAAAGAAGGTTGAAACTGATTTTAGCCTTACTACACCTAAAATTGTTGGCAATTCCAAAATATTAAGATGAGTGACAACCACATGAAATTTTCCATAACTAAAACAAATAGGAATGTTTGGCTATTTTTACTGATTATGAGCAAGCTAAATTGGCAAGATTTTGGAATGTAGTTTGGCTATATCTATTTAAAATAAAAATAAACACTATGATACAGCAATTTGATTTCTAGGAATCTCTGTATAGATCTGATATGTAAGTTGGTAAAAATGTACAGGCAATAATGTATTTAATAGCAAAAATTCAGAAATCACTTGAATACCCATCAGGCTAAGAAAAGAAAAATCAATTGGTCAATTTATCTCACCTATGCTATTTGAGAAAACAAGTAAATAACTTGAGTAAATTGCTTTTTGTTCCTTAAAATTGAGGGCTCTGATACTACATTGCTCTAACATTGGAATTTACAAGTATCATCTTCACCAGCAATAACTAATATTTGTTTAATGCTTAGGGTGTACTAGTTCTCATGTATTTTATTATGAGATCATCAACATAATGGCAGTAGATACATAAATACCTAAATGCCAGGTACTAGTCAAAGCACTTTGCATCTACTGATTTATTTCATTCTCTCAATATCCCTCTGAGAGAGATACCATTATTATCTCCATAAGGAAACTAAGGCATGAAGGTATTAATTTAATTATCTAAGGTCATATAGTTGGTAAATGGATTTAAAACTAGGCAATCTGAATATAGAGGTATACTCTCTACCCGTATGCTATATTGCCCTTAAAAAAACCTCACACACCAGAAGCATTATTAACAGTCTAATGTTCAAAGAAGAAAACAGAGTAACTACAACCCTGAAAAACTGATTGAATGAATGAGGAATAAAGAATTACTGGGATATTGTCCCTGTGATTTATTGAAATATGGGTGGGGGTGTAGGGGGATACGACAGCCCAAACCCATGTGACTGGTAGGTTTTCACATCTCTTGATTGCTGTAACCTGAAGACAAAGGCTATGTAGATATGCCGTGGGTTCCATTTGAGTGGAATAAAAAGCTGGAATTGTACTCATTACACAGTAGATTTAAATTGAAATCATTTTGTGACATATTATAATGAATAATAGCTATTTCTTGGGATCTGTTCTGCTGCAATTTTAGCTATTCTTGAATAATGACAAGTAAGATCATTTTATATAAACAAGAATCTTAATGCTAAAGTATGGAACTGCCACATCCCAGTATAGATAATATGGTAAAAGTGAAAGGGGAAGGAGCATGACCTATGTTTATTGACTATTGTACACCCAGAACCTAGCGCCGTGTCGAAGGAATGAAGGAAATAGTTCCAATCAAGGGCAGTTCATTGGAAAATAAAATATGTTGCAAGAACCATACACTGAAGAAAGACAGCTTTCTTATCATCAAAAAGACTTTCGTGATTCTAACTCCAAATGAATGTAGTCAGACTTATCAGTGTCACCCCTGGCAGATAGATTCTCAGTAGGAAATCATGATAACTCTTAAGCTCATTGATCATAAGTACAAAAAAAAGTCCATCAATGTGGAATTATTCAATACCATTGGATTAGGACACTGAGTATTTATTTATTTTTCCATAAAGTTCTACTTCACTTTTTAAGTCATTTAACAACTGTATTCAGTCATAATTATGAAAACATTTGTTAATCTGTATTTCATAAATCCTTAGAGGTCTGTTAGGAAATGGATAACATGACATTTTTCTAATTACTGTTGAAAAACTTACGTTTCATTATTAAACATTTTGATAAAATTTGCTAACTTGGACTCAGTTTTCACTTCATAAGAACAACGTATAAGCTTTGTATTAAAGAATCATCTACTCCAGAACACCTTTTATCCTTATTTGTTGACATAACTCTGCTACCAGTAGACAGCAAAGATGTTTTCTTATAAATAAAGGGAACGTTTTCATATAAATAAAGGGAAAGTTTTTGGAGTTAGAATCACAATTTATGATTTGAGTAACAACAATCTTAAATAAATTAGAAATTAATTAGGTGCTCACCTTCTTTCTGATTTGCCTTGCATATCTAATGCTGCAGCCCAGGCTTGGAGTCAGGTCTCAAGCCACCCACATGAGCATGAATTTGATTCTCAATGGAGCATATTTTTCTTTTTATTTTTCTTTTTTTTAACAGCAGGAAAGGAAGAAAGCAAGAAAGACCAAAAAAAAAAAAAAAAAGCCTCTACAGCTCTATGGAATGTGGCCTCTTGGTAACCTCCGTGTCCCTCTCCCACTATTCTTTCACTTCAGTTCAGCCAGGCTGGCCTCTCATTCTTCCTCTAACACCAGGACTCTATGCACTTTACAGATTTGCACAGTTGAGCTCATAGAAGCAGAGACTAGAACGGTGGTTTCCAGGGACTGGGCAGTTGAGGAAATGAGGAGATACAGGTCAAAGGGTACAAACTTTCAGTTATAAGATGAAGAAGTTCTGGTAATCTAATATACAGCATGGTGACTACAGTTAATCACACTGTATTGTATACTTAAAATTTCCTGAGAGTAGCTCTTAAATGTTCTCACTATACACAAACACATACACACACACTCAGTGGCAACTACTTGAGGTGACGAGTGTGTTAATTAATTTGATTGTGGTCATCATTTCACAATGCATGTGTATATCAAATCATCATGTATACCTTAAATTTATACAATTTTAGTTGTCAATTATATCTCAATCAAGTTGGAAAATAAGGGGGGAGGGTGTTGGGATCTGAGCATTGGCGAGACTCTGGAGATCTCTTTATGTTTTAAAGTCCAGTCACCAGTTTTCTAAACCATGGTAGACTTCTCTCCACTGCACGGCACAGATGCCAGCTTTTTGTATCGTTAGGTATTTCTCTTTGCTCTCCAACCTGAATTTCTGCATCTTTCAACATCTCTCTCCATCTTCTGCTCTGCCCTGACCTTCAGGAGTTGCAGTGTACTTGGCTTAAGTTTCTGTTGCCCTTCCACATGTGCCTTGCATGACTAGGTGACTTCTCGCGGCCCTGTGGGTGACTTGGCTCAGTCTTGGTCTCTGATTCTTGCTTCAGTGGATTGTTGATGCACATTCAGGAAGGACTTTGAGCTTTGGGGGATAAGGATACAATGATCAGTTTCAGTTCTCCGTCCCCACCCTCAGCTTATCCCATGTACGCAGTGTCAGCTCTGTGGGAAAGAATTGGTGGGTGTGGGGACAGATTTTCTCTATTTCTATTTTGGATTCTAATGTATCATACAGGCCCAAATGCAAACATTAAACGTTCACTAAAAGTACGTCTGGGTATCCTTTATCTCAATCTTTGGCAGATTTGCTCTTTCTCCCACCATTCCTCAATTGGCTGAGACCAGTCATATGTCTTATTTATTTCTGGATTTTCATTTATCTACGTTCCTCAACATCCCAAAATCTCTGATGGTTTTTCAACTTATGTCTTTATAGCTTATTCAGAATATTCTTGTTATTAGGTGGAGAGTGATGTTATCT
Source organism: Indri indri (assembly GCA_004363605.1). Classification (NCBI taxonomy): domain Eukaryota; kingdom Metazoa; phylum Chordata; class Mammalia; order Primates; family Indriidae; genus Indri; species Indri indri. The sequence continues at coordinate 8,564 of RJWJ010009191.1, forward strand.
TGGGATTGTCTGCCTTTTAACTGGAAATAAAAATAACTCCTTGGTAAAATTTTCATTTTCTTTTCGATGAATTCTGAGAGTAGTTTTGAAAAAAGTTAATGCTATTAAAATTGGAAGTAGTTTTAATTCTCTTTTATACAAAACAATATTTCATTATGTGTATGTGAGTTGCTGAAAATGCAGCAATGGGTCACCTGCTTTTCTTTATGAAATAACTTTCTTTATTGTTAAATGTGGTCACTGTAATGTAATCTTTTCCAATGTTTACCCATTTTTCTTTGTGGCACCCATTTATATATTAAAACAGCTATAAATATGCTACATAATAATTGTGAATTTTGCACATTTAATTAATTTTGAATCTTAAGTCACCTTATGGCATTGGACTAACATTTTTGGAAGTTGCTATCAGATGGCAATGCTAACTTGGAAATATCTGTAGTAGCTAATTATGACTCTTGAATGTTATGGGGTAGAAAATCATTATAGCCCAAGATAATAAACACCCTGTTAAAATATAACCAACCATTAATAAATTGCCTTTTATAGGGGAGTGTGAACTTGAAAGTATCAAAGAAGCAAGAATGAAAATGTATTTATTTATACATTATCCTGCATTATAAAATTATTTAAGAAGATAGAAAAAATACATGTAGATGATCAAGAAGATAAAACTAATTACAGAACAAATCAAGGAAAAGTAAATTAGCTAGTCAGGAGATTAGATTTCAGAAGATATGAAATGGGTTGCTGTATTCTTGACATTATGAGAAACAAGTTTAACTCTATGAGTTCTCTGGTTTTCCACCTGTGTTGGGATGGTTTGTACCTGTAATTAGAGTAGCAGGACTGGCAAACTGAATGTGGATTAGATCTTAATAGGGAAATTATTTTAACTCCTGGAGCTTTTGAGTTTCCTATGATATGTGATTTCTGAAATTGTCCCTTCAACCACGGAGTCTTTTGCTCAATCTTACATTAAGTTCCAGACACTAGTGTTTGAGCAATGACTCATTGATCAGAGCATTATCTGAGTGAGGCTTCAGTGATTCCTCAAAACCCAGCAACTCCCTAGAGTAGGAAGCCATCTGTGTGGCCTCATCGGCCAAAGTTTGACTGTCAGAGGAGTTGACTGTGAGATCTTGAAACAGATCACCAGCTGTGTTCTTTCTCTTCATTCTCATCACCTTCATTGATGCTTCCTTTATACCTGCTGGAGGGTGTCTCACCACTTCCAATGACATAGTGGTTAACATGAGAATGCTAATTATCACAAGGACGGTGTCTCCATGTTCTCCAATAATTTCAAGTGACGAATCTGTTTTTCAGTTGGTCCACACGTGGAAAAAATATCATTCGTTTACCTTCTGCCACCTTCTGTTACTTCAAGAGACTCAAGGAGTCTCCTCCTGTCCCTTTGTGGCTCTCACACAGAGCCCTTCATCATAAGGACTGCTGCATCCTCGCTTGGCAGCCTTTCTTCCAGTAGTCTCAACCTCGAGGACATAAAGTTAGATTAGAGCAAAAATCACATGTTTCTCTTCATCCCCTAAATTTGCCCTTCACCTATGCACAATGAGAATTTCAACCCCCAGACCAAAATGTATGTTATAAACCAACTGATGCAAACTGATTTATCAAACCTCCCATAGTATATTTGCCTTAATTTTGGAAGTCTAAATTCCAGCTTTCCTTTTGAATTCTTGGAGGAGTTCTTAAAAATATTCCTTCCCATGGCAGCAGAGCTTATCACACTCTCCCTTTTATTCTGAATTCACACTTTCAGACCAATTTGATTATACTTTTACATCAACGTCGCCCAATTTTTATCATTGTGCTATAAAGGAAATTTTATTTCTAATGTTGGTTTTCAAGATACCACGATACAACATTTCTGTTGACCCAGCTAAACAGCTCTTAAAACTATACTGCTGTTCTGTTATGAATATGGGCTCTTGTACTTAGTTCCTTTTTCAAGCAATGTTCCTCTCTAATTTAAAATAACATAGCCAGTTCATGACACAAAAAGCAATGATTGTAAACCAATTTATAAAGAAAGATTCTTGTTAACGTATGTTGTGCAGTTGCCACTTCTTCAAAGGCTTAACAGAAGGCCTGACACAGACATCTGGAAAAGCAGGATCTATTCCTATGTGTCATTATCCGTCATTCTTAAGCACAACATACATCCGCATAGTGTACCTGGGAGCAAACGGAAGACAGTTCATGAAGGGGTTTCTTGTATCACTTATTTTTATATTATTAAAAAAATAAAACTAACACTATCACTCCTTTTTGTTGAGAGAACTTTGTACAAGAAATCACCATTCTTTATTTTCTCCCTTCCCAACCTTAAGCCTTTAATAGCAAATCATGCTTTTTCAAGTTTTATCATGGTAAAATAAGCTTAGCTTCTTTTTTTTCCACTAAAATTTCAAGACAATAAAATGAGTGTAGTGCTATTTAGGCAGTGAAGAAAGAAACATAATGTCGAGCTGCACCCTGAAGACATTTCTTTTGTATTATAATGCTTTTTATCCACAGATGTTAGTTGAAAATTGATATAATGATGTTTCTTGTGCGTCTACCAGAAACAAAACAAAACAAAAAACATTTTAAAAGTAGAAGAGATGTAATTGTATGTGATAAATGAGCCTGGTGGAATTGTACGAGAAATCCATAGGGAATAATTATCAGTGGCACCTGCAGAGGAATTATAAGCAGCTGCAGAATTTGATTTTTGTGCAAGAAAATAGAGAAAACAACTTAAAGATTGGTATTAAGAATTGGAAAGTTAGAAAACAGGATGAAGTATAGAATGAGAAGAAGAGGATTGAAACAGGATTTTAATCCAAAGATAATAAGGTATAAAACAACTAGCGATGTATTATTTTAAATTATTACAGAGAAAAATGTACAGGACAATTAGGGGGGAGGTAGGAAAAATGTTTAGTTTGAATTTCACATCCAAAATCTGGCTCACATTTAGGAATGTGTAAGTATCTAAATTTAAAAATTGTTTTTCTAAGCAGCATACTGTAATAAAAAGCATACAAGCTCTAAAGACAAAGATTCTTCTAATCTCTGATGTGTAACCTGCAAGCTGTGTGGTCTTTGAAAGTTAGTTCGTATTTCTGATCATTTGTTTACATGATCCTGATCTAAAGAACAAATTAATTTGCATTTGTTTTATATACCTTGGTGCATGGTAAGTACTTAGAGGATGTGATTTCTCATTTTCCCCTTTTTATTATTTTGGTAATTTCACAAAGCTTAAAAAAGTGTGTGTGTGTGTGTGTGTGTGTGTGTGTGTGTGTGTGTGTTCAATTCTCATTATTCATGGTGGTTAGATTCCATAAAGTTGCCAGGAACAATAAATTAGGGAATAGCAGACCATTGCTCCAAGGGGAAATACAGAGTTAGGTTCCTGTGACCCTCTCATCACATTTTCATCAACCATTGAACATGTAACCTTGTTTTATATTTGCTTCTGTTTAGACATCTTATTCAATACATATTATTGATTCATTAACGTTGAACCCACAGCCAGCAGTGCTATTCCCCTCACCTGAGCAAAGCCATCTAATACATGTGATAGAACTTTCTCTATAAGGCACATCACAGTCCTGTACTTAGGAACACTAGACCGCATAAAGCACTACACTTAGGGGCATTTTAAACAACAAAGTCACCAACAAAAAGCACGAAATTGAGAAAATTGTGGCCCTAAACGTACCTCAGAAAGGCCACTTGTTTACAGTACGAGAGCTGAAACAAGAAGACAGAGCGTTGCCTTGTTTGACCTCAGCTGGAGACGTTCACTGGGGGACTCAAATTTTTCACTGCTTAGCACATTCTATGGTCTCAAGGTTTGTCACCCCTCCTTTCTAGGTTCGTATGTTGAAATCCTAACCCCCAAGGTGATGGTATTAGGAGGTAGGGTTTTTGGGAGATGATTAGGTCACGAAGGCAGAATTCTTGGAAATAGGATTATTGCCCTCCTAAAAGAGGCTGAAGAAAGATCCTTCGCCCCTTCTACCCTGCAAGGACACAGAAGGCATGCCCTCACCAAGCACTCCATCTGCTGGCCCCTGATCTTGGACTAGCAGCATCCAGAACTGTCAGAAAAAAAAAAATTCTGCTGTTTATAAGTTATCTAGTTGATGGTATTTTGTTATAGCAGCTGGAATGTACTTAGCACATGTCCTCGAATGACCGTGAAAGTGCGCAAGTGTCGATTTGGGGGTTACAAAAATTTTAGTGAGTAGACAAATTTCCACATACACAATCTGCAGTGAGGGTAGACTGCACATATATTTTTTCTCAAATGAGAAAACCACAGAAAAATGGTAAGAATTTGGTAGTTTTCATTTATATAAATATATATACACATGTATTTATGCATACATGTACGATTTACTCACTCATTTTTATTATAATTGAAGGCCTCAAAGTTGGAAATGGCCTCAGCCTCTTCAGCACATTGAGGGGGCCTAAAAAAGGTAGACTGTCAAATATTTGGTGACTGTCATTTTGATTGAGAATAATGGTGACAATTTTCAGTGGCATTTTAAAATCAGTTTTATTAATATGAAAGTAACTTACATGATATATTTGATAATTAAGAATTACGTTTCTTATACTAGCAGGAAAGATAAAATATTAATTGTAGCAAAAATAATTAAAAATAAAATTACATCAACAGGAAAGTCCTACATCCCTACTGAGCCACTAGCATTGGGATAACCAGCATGTTGAAACAGAAACAAAAGAAGAAATCATTTCTTCTCTGTAGGAATTGAAACACCCTCTGATATTGAATTGTATGAGGATGAGTGTTAGTTGGACTCTTTCTGGCATCCCCACGTCCCATGGGACTATTATGAAAGAGACTGTTCCCCTGAGCCACCGTATGCCACCTTCTTGGAACTATCTTGGCTGAGTTACTCTGATATTTTTCTGTAATTGAATCATCTAGAATAATTTGATTCCTAAGGGAATATACCTGCTCCATGGATGTTAACCTAAACAACCTCCACAGAGCTGTGCCCCTTAGCTAGGCAGGATAAAGACTGACAACTCCACAACTGAGTGATGTTCCACGCACGTCCGCTGGGTGACCGTGGTTGAAAGGGGCCAGTTATGGATCGTGGGCTGGGGTAGGGGTGGGCTTGACTGACGAGGAGCAGGAGGAAATGTTATGAGGTGAAAAATGTTCTATTTCTTGATCGTGGTATATTTTATCATAGTAAATTATATTTCAATACAGGGGTTTTAAAACAAAAAATAAACCGCCCTCCAGCTACTGCTCCATTTCTTAGTAATTCCTAACATCAAACATTTCAAAATAGTTGTCCACACTGACTGCTTCTACTTTCTTTCCTCTCATTTATTCTAATATTCTCACAAATCAGGTTTTTGCTTCCTCCGCTACGCTGGACTATTTTGAAGGTCACCAAAGACTCCCGCATTAGTCTGCTGGGATGCAGTTACTTATCCATCCATCGTTTCTTAGCTTCAAGTTCCCCTTCCTCCCGCCTCCCAGCGCACCCTCTACTCTCTTTCTGAGGCTGGAACACTGACTCCCTTGCCAGCATGATTTTGCTATTCTGTGCTACTCACTGAGGATAACTGGAGGGGAATGGAAAGTTGAAGAAGGGATAAGACATCTTTCCTATTTTTTGTTCCTGCCAGAATCAGTTCAGTAGCCAACACATGGTTTACTTGCTCCAGCTCCTAGATTTCTTTGGCATTCCCAACATCAGCACAGAGAAACGCCTCCTCCAAGGGCTAAGCACCAGCTGAGTAACCACGGCCCCCCTCATCTGCACTCCTGTGTTTCACGCAGCCCACCTCTTCCCTTCTGCTCCTGCAGACGCAGGAGCTGGGCTGCTTCCTGCACACGCTCACCTGTGTGGTAGCTCAGCATTCCATTCCTCCTCTTTCAGGTGTTACAACACTGTGTAACCAAGTGCCTAAATTAAGTCTGTCTCTTTGAATTACTTAGGGTGGCTTTTGATTTTCTGACTGGGTCTGAGTAATACAAAATGTGTTACTAGGAATGATACAAGGAAACATACCTTCAACTTTAGGATTATGACATTGGTTTTGTCAAGTGCTTGTACTTAAATTGTAGGCTGAGATTACTGAAATTTGAGGATAATGTACCTATTGTGAAAAGATCCTTCTCTGGCAATTTCAATAACTTTTAATGAAATTACTGGAAGAAGGTAGTGTTTGGGAATGATCAGATGGATATAAATTTATTGATGACATGTTTAAATAAGTGATATTTATTACCCTAATTACTTTTCTTATTAGATGATAATTAGGCATGTATTCATATATTTAGTCATTTACTCTTTCTTTTAGAGTAAAAAAACAATTTCGAGTTAAGTTTTTGTGTTTGTATATAAAGAGCACATAATTAATTGCTGGAAACATAGGATCTACTATCAGACTTAATGAATTTATAGTTCTTAGACGAACACTTAATAACATTGGATTGTACATTCCTCCTTTGCAAAATGAATAAATTGTACAATTTGAGTACTATATTCTCTTCCAGTTGTGTGACCTCTTATAACAAAGATAGGGATGTTTAGAACAAATGAAATCCAAGCTTTTTTGTCCATGTGAATTGTATTTAGGTAGCCTCTTAACATGAAGCATTTTGTAAGATAGCCATATTTCAAAACAGATGGATTGGCATTTTACTGGGGATTTATTTTAAAAAATAAAATTAAAAACTATAAAATGAATATTTTTCTTATATTTAGCAAAATGTTACAAAGGCAACTGTTAAATAATTCATATAAAGAAAAATAAATTGTAAGTTTTGGGGGTAATTATTGAATACAAATTACAATATTCTTGGTCAGAAAGATAACAGGCACATGCCTTGTATGTTTCAATAGCAAAATAAAGACTAAAATAAGTAACTCTATGAAAACAGCAACTCAGGAGCCTGCCTATCTGTGTTAAAATTCTGGTTTGATCACGAAGGATCTGTATTCTAGAAAAGCTTCTCAGATCAGGGAAAATATAGATTAATCAATACTAATTTTTAATTCACAGTTGATTTTTGCCCTTTTCTTTCCACACTGTAGAAATCAGAGAGATGATTTTTGCATTTTAATAGTAATAGTATTTGGATATTTCATCTACTTTTTCTAATGAGGTCTCAAAATCCTTTGCTCTTCAAATCATTCCCTTTGCCCCAACTATGTGTCACCCTATTCCATTTTTTCTTCATTAATGGGAAGCTGATCTAATTTTAAAAGAAATACATACAGATGACCAACAAGCACATGAAAAAATGCTCAATGTCACTAATCATCAGAGAAATGCAAATTAAAACAACAATGAAATATCATCTTACACCAGTCAGAATGGTTATTATTAAAAAATCAATAATAACAGATGTTGGCAAGGATGAGGAGAAAAGGGAATGTTTATATACTATTGGTTGGGGTGTAAATTAGTATAACCTCTATTAAAACAGAATGGAGATTTCCCAAAGAATTAAAAATAGAACTGCACCATTCAATCCAGTAATCCCACTACCGTGTAGCTACTAAAAGGAAAAGAAATCATTGTATCACATAGCTACCTGCACTCATGTTTATCACAGCACTATTCACAATAGTAAAGATATAGAATTGACCTAAGTGCCCCCAATGGATGACTAGATAAAGAAAATCTGGTATATATATATACACAGTGAAATACTACTCAGCCATCAAAAAAATGAAATCTTGTCCTTTGCAGCAACCTGGGGTGAACTAGAGGCCACTATCTTAAGTGAGACAACTGAGAAACAGAAAGTCAAACACAGCATGTTCTTACTTTTATAAGTGGGAGCTAAATAACATGTACACATGGACATAGAGAGTGGAATGATGGACATTGGAGAATCACGAAGTCAGGAGGGGAGAGGGACGTGTGATGAGAAATCACTTAATGGGTAAAATGTACATTATTCAGGTGATAGATACACTGAAAGCCCAGACTTGTACTACTATGTAATACATCCATGTAACAAAATTGTACTTGTACTCCCTAAATTTATGCAAAAGCAATAAGATAAAACTAAAAAAGTAATTATACCAGGTTATCATTTTGGATTTATGCCATTTTCCATATTTCATTAACAGCTTTTCTGTCATTTTCTATCTTGCTAATATTCATGGTTTCATATATACTCTCCCAAATTTCATCTACCTTATTTTACTATTCCACATTGTTGTTTGATATGAGTGCTATTTTTCAAAGCAAGAACAAAAGTAAACCATTTCATATTATGAAACTTAATATCAATGGTCCCCTGAAATCTTGGTCTCCTTGGTTAAGGGCCATTCCTTACTTGTGAAAACACATAGCCCTAGATAAATACCTAAGGATCAATTCAGGACCGATGATATCATGGTCTTTCTCGACTTTGTACTTTCTATAATTACTAAATTTATTCCACTTTGTGAAGTCTCAGAAAATAAAATTTAGATTCCCCCTCAAATTTATTTTCTTTACAAAAGAAGAAATACTTTAAAGCAACACAAAACAAATCTTCTTACACAAAGCGTTTATGATAATAGCTGTGTTTAAAAGTTACTCGTTTTAACATTTCCACTCTTCCTTTACTTCATATAATGCTCAGCCATCTCCCCCAATACTAATTTCATTCCAGTCTCTCCCTTTCATACTCCTATTAATATATATCCCCTTCATCCCTTCTTTGCCCTTGAAATCCTAAATTATTATCTTTTTATTATGCAGGCAAATTCACCATCTTCTTTTCCAGTGTCCATTTTATTTTCTGTTTGCATATCCAGGTTCATCAAGATGCTTAACAATTTAAGAATATCCACATTTCTTTGACATTAGCTATGTATACAAAATATCAACTTTGTTTTAAAAGATCCTGCTATAGGCTCCAAATATTGCTATGCTGTTGTATTTCCTCCGTTACTGAAGCAAGAGATATTTTTCCTGTCACTCGGCAGCATTCCCTAGTCTGATTCTTATAACTTACATAGTCTATCAAGAGAAAATTCTCCTCTGAGTAAGAAACATCCTCCAATATAATTTGAAATACTCTATTTTTAAAATATAACTTTCAAAAGCTTTTATTGAAGTTTCAAATGGTCTATCATCATTTATAAACTATCTTTTTTGGTACTATCCATGAAGTACCAAAGTGATGATGTTTCCTATTTTACAGTGAGATCAAAATTGTAATGGATTCCAATAGTTTAAAGAAGCTATAAAGCGTACACATCAAGAAAGAAATTGCTTCTGAACTGAGTAGACACGTTTCAAAAAATCCATAATATGTTCTATTGGAATGTTCTTGCAGTTGATACAGCTGATCAAAATGGCTAGAAATGTGTTGCGTGAAGAATAAATACCTACTACATAAATGTCTGATATCTCTTGCTTGTCTGCTGTCATAAAACTGATAGGAAGTATCTCTAGTCTTGGCAAAATTTTTGTCCAGTTGCTCTATCATCTACTAAAATAAGTATAACTTTGTACTGATTGTAAATAAGACAAAAAGCTATCAACATTTTGGAGTATAGTGTTGAATAATTTTATTCAATTCAAAATAATTAAATGATATGAAGAATCATTGATGCTTTCATTGATTTATACTGCAGGTCTTCTCATGGAATAATATAGTCAAATAAAATTTCTGTTTTAATGTCTAAAGATTGAGATTATATTGGAGAGCATTATTACTTCTTAATACATTTATTCAGTAAATGTAAGGGTTTTTTCCCTACTTTTGTGGTAACGAAATGATTTTTTATGAAGAATAAAATAAAACATTCATAAAATGAAAGCTATGCAAAAATGTTTTTAAATCTAGGCATTTGGGTCACTGTATGTACCAAACATAATTTGTATACAACAAAGTAAACTCTTTGTATCTTTTTTTCCCCAGATAATTACAAAACTATGTAATGCAGATTATGCTTTCAATTGCAATACTTTACGTAATGCTATTGTACATTGAATTTCTCTACCCTATGTGTGTGCATGTGTGTGTATGTGGTGCGTATGTGTGTTTGTGTGTATAATACTTAATTCAGCAACACTTCTTTCAATTTTAGCAACCTCAAAAGAATGTTTTTCCCTTTTAATACAGCTAATACTCTATTTTATTTATTTCACTACATACATGAGCTATTTTAGTCTACTTTAAGTTTGATTTTGAAGACGTCATTTGCATATGATAATGGCCCATTCTGAGCTTACGAACCTAGACTACAGCAGTAAGCCCTCTGTGAATGGAAATCCGTATTTAAAGCAATTGAACATGCTTTGTGAAATGTTATCATTTACTGCTGATATGGGGATTTTCTAACAGGGTTTATCAAACCTTTTTTTTCAATAATACATCCGAAGGATACAGCATGTTCCATCTCGTGATTTTTAGCGGCATTTAGAAGGAAGGGAAAGGGTACCCCTTAAGTGAGGGAGTACATCAGAATCTTGACAGTTGGAATAAACTTTGCAGATGATTCTATGATAGCAGCACAAAATTACCCTACTCTTCTTTCCCACCATCGTGTAGCTCTTAAATTGATTTATTGTCTATTAATAATTATATAAAATATTTTATGAAATTTATTGAACATTTATAAACATTAAGCAATTTATTCAAGTTGGGTATTGTTAGATCTAAAATTAAAAAAAAAAACCTATATGACATCGAATTCTGTAGTCTGAATCACTAACACTCTACTATTTTCTCTAGTTTTGCCTCAGCATTAAATACATCTTCATAATATTGTTTATATTGAGAATATTCGATATGATTTTGATACCTAGTGATGTGATAGTAAGGAGAAAAAGTATTTTAAAAATGACTGCAGCTGTGCATCCGATCAGGGACCAGTTGATTTAATCATTGCCTTGAAGATGCTAGACAGCTTTTATTATTGCTAATAAATATTTAAATTCTTTCAAATGAGATATATGTATCCCCAAACAAAACTTATTTCCTCCTTTATTGCATTTCAAGTTTCCTATATTTTAATTTTCAAGAGTATTTGAAATAATGATGTAAATTGATATTTTTAGTCACAAATTTTAAAGATCAAAACTGATTGCAAAAACTTGGAACTGAATGATCTGGAAAAAGAAACAAGAGTAAAATGATGAAATGTGAATGTAGGTCTTAATATCTAGATAAACTCTCACTTTAAAGGGAACTTTATAAGAATGCATCTTTTTTTTTACTGTTTGGTTATAGAATGTTTTATAGGATTTCTTCAAATAATAATGAAAATAAGCTATTTCTAAAACAGTGCTGGTGAAGTTTCTTTTGCTTTTCTATCTTAAATTGTTTCTATTCAGGTATTTTAGTGCTTAAATCTGTTTCATTAAGTGCTACATTTTCCAGCTATATTCATCTTAAAATGCTTAAAATTCCAACTATATTCATCTTTAAATGTGTCCTCAGTTTTCTCCATTTAAATTAAATGTTCCGCCTCATGTAAAATGTCAATTCCAAACTCTTTGGCCATAACATGATTTTAAAAAGTGACTCACTGAAAATTATATGATTCATTAAATTATGTAGAGAAGAATGCAAGAAATTTAGGTTAATAGTTAAAAGAAAATACTCTTTGGAGGCCTGTATTCACTCATTTTAGATTATTATATTAATAAAATTAATACATTGTTATAGCTCGTTTATTTTGATCTCTGTAACATCATCCTTAAAATGTAAGCATTTCTTGTATAAAATACAAGAATTTCTGACCAATAGATCATTCTAAGCTATATCTATCAATTGACTACCAAAACAGTATGTTTATTTCAAAGTTATAAGAGAAAATGTTAATATTTATTCAGTTTGGCACATAAAAGATTTTGGCTATAATATTAACATAGTTATGTTTGTAAATTGTTTTGGACATCACACATTTTCACAGCTGATATACCACTTTAATTTTACAGAATGACTATAAGAAATTCCATTTGACAAATGAAATGTTAGCAAACTGAAAGCAAAAATTTATAGAAAGAATTATGCAACATGAGCAAATGGGATTTATCCCAGGTATACAAGGCTGGTTCGACAGCCAAATGTCAATTGCTGTAATCCAATTACCTCAACAGGCTAGCAGGGGTGGGAAACCTGCAGCCTTGGGACTGGCCGCATATGTCCTCTGGGTCCTTAAGTGTGACCTTTTGACTGAATCCACATTTTATAGAACAAGTCCTTTTGATAAAGGGATGATCATATAAATGGATGCAGAAAAAGCACTTCACAAAATCCAACACCCATTCTTGAGAATTTTTATCCTCAGTAAATTATGAATGGAGGGTAACTTCCTCAACTTGATAAAGAACATCTACAAAAACCTACAGTTAACATCATGGTAAATGGTAAGAAACTATTAATAGAAGCTTTCCCACTAAGATCAGGAATTAGGCAAGGCTGTCCCTCTACCACTGCTTTTCAACTTTATACTGGAAGTCCTAGCTAATACAATAAAAGAAGAGAAGGAAATAAAAAGTATACAGATTGGGAAGGAAGAGATAAAACCGTCTTTCTTTGTAGATGACATGATCATCTGTGTATAAAATCCAAAGTAATTGACAAAAAACCTCCACTGGGAACTAGTAAGTGATAATAGCAAAGTTGGAAGAGGCAGGCTAATATATAAAGTTAGTCATTTTCCTATATGACAGAAATGCACAAGTGAAATCTGAAATTAAAAACACAATCCTTTTTACATTAGCACTACAAAAAATGAAATAAGTATAAATCTAACAAAATATGTACAAGATCTGTATAAGGAAAACTATGAGACTTTGATGAAAGAAATAAAAGAACTAAATAAATGAAAAGTATTTCATGTTCTTGGATTGGAAGACTCAATATTGTCAAAATGTCAGTTCTTCCCAACCTGATCTATAGATTCAATTCAATCCCAATTAAAAATCCCAACAAGCTACTATACTTTGTGAATATCAACAAACTGATTCAAAGTTTATATGGATAGGCAAAAGATCCAGAATTACTAATACAATTGCGCTCCTTGGTATTTAACTAAAGGAGCTGAAAATTTATGTTTATACAAAAGCCTGTGCATGAACGTTCAGGGCAAATTTATTTGTAATTGCTAAAATTTGCGAATCGACCAAGATGTCCTTCAGTAGGGGCGTGGATAAAGAAACTATGGTTTATTAACATCCAGACAATGGTATTTTATTCAATGCTAAAAACAAATTACCTTTGAAGCCATGAAAAGACAAGGAGGAAACTTAAAAGCATATTAGGAAGTGAAAGAAGCCAATCTTAAATAGTTATATACTGTATGATTCCAACTATATGACACTACAGAAAAGGCAAAATTATGAAGACAGTGCAAAGATCAGTGGTTTCCACAGGTTATGGAGAGACAAAGGGATGCACAGGCAAGGCCCAGAGGATTTTTAGGCCAGTGAATTGTATAATACTATACTACTCTTTACATATCATCATAAATTCGTCCATACAATGTACAGCACTACAAGTGAACCAAAGGTGGATTTTGGGTGATAATGATTTGTTAACATATGTTCATCAGTTGTAACAAATGAATCACTCTGGTGGGGAATGTTGATAATGGGGGAGGCTATGCATGTTTGGGGGGTATGGCTAAAATTAAAATGTTGGATCATATCAAATTTTGTAGAGGCTATGCAACAAATGAAACTCTCATACACTGTTAATGGGAGTATGGAATGCTACAACCATACTAAGAAAAGTTCAGCAGTTTCTTAAAACATTAAACACATACCTATCATATGACTCAGCCATTATTCCACTGAATTGTATGGTGTCACAATTTAGTATGTATTAATATGTATTATATATTACATAGCAATAATGGCTGTAATATTGCTAGCCATCGTTACTAGGTATTTATGTAAGAGAAGAAAATGCATATGTATACACACATAAATCTTGTACAAAACTATTCAGAACAACTTTATTACAATAGCTCAAATTGGAAATAGCCCAAATGTCTATCAATAGGTAAATGAATAAACACATTTTGATAGTGGCTATATGCTAAACCATAAAAAGAAATGAACTATTTCCAGATTAATCTCAAAATAATGATGTTAAATAAAATAAGCCATACCCCAAAGCATACATGATGTATGATTCAATTTACCTACAGTTCGAAGAATTGCAAACTGTATTGACAGAAAAAGAATTGGTTTTTGCCTGGAGATGGGGAGATGGGCCAAGAAGTGTGAGAGAAAGTGATTAAAAGGGTCACAGGGAACTTTAAGAGGTGACGGATATGTTTAGTATCTCGATAGTGGTGATTATGCAAAAGTTTATTAAATTGTACACTATTAAACATACAAAATGAGATACTGCTACGTATCTGTTATGATAGCTAAAATTAAAAAGCCTGGCAACCAATCACTTGCAAGGATTTGGAGCAAAAGCAACTCTAATACATTTATTGTAGGAACTCCAATACAGTTTCCTTTAATATAAAAAATATATTTTCTATTTGATACAGCTATTCCATTCCTCAGTTACCCAGGAGGAATCAGAACAAACGAGTTGTTCATATGTGTTCATAGCAATAAAATCATAAAATCCTAAACTTGAAAACAATTCAAATGTTCATCAATGGTGAGTGGATAAACAAATTGAGTCATAATCATAAGTGGTATATACTACTCAGCCAAAAAAGGAACAGCCTCATGATGCATGCAAAAATATTGATATATATGATAACTTAAACAGTGAGAAAGAATCCAGCCAAAAAATGTAAATATATGATTTCACTTATAGTAAATTCTGGAACATGCAAAACTAAGTTTCAGTAATGAAAAGCATTACCAGTTGTTACTGAGAGCCGAGAGTGGCGGATGATTGCAAAGGGGAAGGTTTGTAGGAACTTTATTAGGAATTGGAAATTTTTTATGTGACTACACACATTTATCAAAATTCTTCAAATTGTACACCAAAAATTGGTGTTTTTTATTGTATGTAAATTACATCTCAATAGATTTAATTTAAACAACACGAAAGTACCAGAATCCCAGGAAGCTGAATCTTAAAACATTGACATGACATTTTATGTGATACTTCAATATAAATCTCTATAAAGTTTTGCTACCTTTTATTTTTGTACACCTGAAATTCACAGAGCTACAATTAAGGTCATGATACATTCATTCAGCAAGTAAAGAATGGTATAATTAAAAAGGAAAGCCAAGGTCTGTCTATGTAATGCCCAAAGTCCACCCAATTCAATTCATGTATAAACAAACCTGTTGGACTTGATAGCCTTTTAAAAAGGTTAATATCAATGAAACTATTAAAAAATAAATTACGAATTGTATTTATTTATATAACTGTTGTTGTAGAATTTATCATTTTGCCATGTTTGACCTAAATTGGTCCTGCCTAATAATGCAAAAGTTGCCCATGATTTTTGTTAGAATATGTGTTACTCTCCAGTGAAGAGCCTCTTCAGTATGGGAAATGCAGTGTTTAGTACAGAAATAATTATAACCAAAACCCTAAAAGTGTTATAACTTCTGGTTCAAATTAAAATTCAGAAGATTTTTCTTATGTCCTAAGCAGCTTCTGTACAAATTCCATTGTTCTCTCAAGGTGATGTCCCATGAAGTTAGCATGGGTTATAAAATTCAACCCTAACTGAAAATAGCTTGGTGAGGAGGAAGATGATCAAAAGTAACCAGTTTAAATAGGTAGGGTGAGAATAAGACAGTGTTTTATTGACTGGGTGATAATTCAGGATAAATTAATAATATGTGATATGATATATGATAATATATGATTATGCATTTAATCTCACCAAATGTAGGTGCTGAAGAAAAAAAATGTTTTTTTTTTTTTTTTTGTGGTCTTTTTACCTGATTCCAACTAAAATCAAAACTAAACCTAAACTTAAGTCAAGAATATGTGGGCTATCCAGCCTTACACTCAAACTCCTCACAATGCAAAATTGTTTGTTCAAATCTGACCCAAATTGAAGGAGATTAAGCAAAAAAAGACAATGGAAACATATATAAGAATCTATTTGCTTCTGTGACATGTGTTTTACTTATCACCTCTGGCTCTGCTGCCGGGATTCACAACAAAAGAAATTACAGTTCTCTGTATTTTCTGCAGCAGACCAATTTAGCACGTCAGAAGACTGTTTACTCTCATCTGCTTCTTCCACAATGGTCAGACAACCTAGTAAAACTTTTTTTATATATGAGGAACTGAAATTTAGAGTCAAATAGATTTGAGTTCAACTCATAGCTTTATTATTTGTTAGTTTTAACCTTGGAGAAGTATTCCTTTCAGGCTGTTACATACAGAGTGTTACAAGGATTGAATGGAGAATCTTCGGTGCATTCTTTGCGGCCGTGAACACTGTCAGTAGATACCAGGGTTTGCAAAAAGAGAAAACTGTCTCATAGGAGACCGTTGGAGTACCATAGCAAATTAATCAACCTCTACGTGATTGGATTTCAGTCAGTTACGTTTGATTGTTTTTACCTGTCAGCAATCAAGATAATCCTATTAAATAATCATTTATATTTGTAAAATAACATATGAAATATAATGGTTGGTCTATAATCACCAAGTTTATCCATCTAATCCATTTTCTTCCAATTCTATTTCATCCATTTTTAAATTTTACAAATTTAAATTTAGAAAGGTCAGTATTTCTCTTAAGGAATATGCGAACATCACAATCCACGATATTTTTTTTTTCATCTAAAATGAAACTCTTGATTTTATATTAATATCCGTAAAAGATAATGTCATTCTTACTTGAGGCTTTCTCCGCAGTATTTGGGTAGTGTTATAGGAAGTATCATTTTCCTTGAGAACTATATTCATAAAGAACGTATTGCTTCGGTCTGAAAATAAAAATGTAACAACTGTTACACAGATTTCACTATCTTTTTTTGCCCATCAACTTAAGATTTGAAGAAGCTTTGGGAAATAATATTTCCATTAAGACTTTAATATAATTGTAACTTTTATTGAAATTATTTTCCTCTAATAGTCATTTTAGGAGTTGTCACCATACTACATAACAATTTATGTTTTACAAATTTTAATGCAACCCAGATTTTAGGGTAAAAATTTCATTATTATCACAATATCTACTCATAAAAATTAATACAAAGCTATAAAATTTTCCCCAAATAAGCACCATCTGTTTGCATACTTATTCCCATAAATAATGGATAAAAACAGAATTTGTTCAGAAGTTATTTCAACAGGTACCAACTCATGAATAATTGCTATAACAAGGGAAACTTCCTCCACGGAACTTCCTGAATTTTTTGTGATTTGTAGTCATTCACAGTAAAAGCTGCTTTTCATGTTTGTTTTTTCACATAAGGCAAATAACAGTTCAGTAGGTGGAATTAGCAATCAAAAATAAAATTTCTACGAGTTTGAGATAAAAAAACCACTTATCCTGCCATTTTTGTTTTTGCCTTTTGTTATCCTGCTTTTAATGCTCAAATGCAGAAATCTAAACATACCACAAGACAGGCTGCTCCTATGATATTTTAGAATGATGCAGAATATTATGCACTTAATTCAGCTTGGCATTAAGCTAATTTATTGAAAATTAAAAATTATCAAATAATGAAATATTATCAAGGTTAATATGGCTGAAAGTAAATGTGAATAATATTAAAAATAGAGACTTTAGTTTTGTTATAAACTCATATTTAATTATTTAAAAAGCCATAAAAATAACAATATTGTGATATAAAATAGACCAATGAATTAAGCGATTCATTTTAAAGGAGTTCTTGATATTTCACAAAAGTGAAATATTAACAATTAAACTTTTGGAAATTAGTTCTCAGTGTTTGTACTTGCTGACAATGGCAATTATTTATTTTTGCTTTTAGCAACAGGAAAATAAACTTTTTCAACTAGGTTGTTCTGCTTTATAAATGAGCATAACAAAAAAATATAAAGTCTGTAAGAAAATACTAAAATCATTGACCTTGAAGGACAAGGGAAATGAGTTCCTAATTAACAAATATGCATAATCTTATTTAGACTAATATCTGACTACCAGTGCTATTTTACAGGTTATTCTTTCTACCCATTTTTCGAAGTACTACAATTATGATAAAATAGTCATATATTTTTCTAAACTTTCTTATGTTTCCTTGACCTATTAGTACATATCCACAAATGTACCATGTTATTTAATAAATGTAAATTCATAATAATTTTGGTTATCTGGCACAGTTCATCTTTTTGTTGTTCTTCAAAATATCTGTGTTAACCATGTTTTTGTTCTCAGATGAATATAAGAAATAACTTGATTTATTCGTAGTGAATCTGTTGAAATAGTGATTAGAGTTGCATTTTGTGGGAGAGAACATCATTTAATTAGATATTCTGTGGTTTTGTCCTATAAGTTTTACAATTTTTTAATACAAATCTTAAATATTTTGTGTTAGGGATTTTCTGAGGTAATTTCTTTTTATGGGTATGATAACCGAGTTATTTTTCTTTTGTATGATTAAGTTGGGTATTGTTAGTGAATGCAAACACAATTGTTTAATGTCCATGTTGCCAAATTCAAAAGCACTTTTTTGTTCCATCTCATAATTTTGCATTATACTCTCTTGGGTTTTTGTATAGAAATATGATAACTTCCTCTGTAGTATAGATATTTTAGGGGACTAAACTTACTTGATTTTGTGTGCAAGGCTGTCACAATTTTTTAAAAATTAATACATAATTGTCCAAATCTATGGGGTGCTGTAATATTTTGATACATGCATGCAATGTGTCATCAAATCAGGGTATTTAGGATATCTATCGACTCAAATATTTTTCATTTCTTTGTGTTGGGAGCATTTCAACTCTCCTCTTCCAGCTATTTTGAAATATGTAATAAATTATTGTTAATTATGATCACCCTCCAATACTAGCAAACACTAGAAGTTATTTCTTCTATCTAACTGTATGTTTGTACCCATTAACCAAACTCTTTACTTCACCGCCCCTACTACCTTTCCCAGTTTCTGGTAGCCAGCCAACATTCTACTCTCTATCTCCATGAGATCAACATTTTTAGCTCTCACATATGAGTAAGAACAATAAATTTTTGTCCTTCTGTGCTGGCTTATTTCACTTAAGATAATGACCTCCAGTTCCACACATGTTGCTGAAAATGACAGGATTTGAGTCTTTTTTATGACCAAGTCTTTTTTATATTCCATTGTGTATACATACCACATTCTCTTTACCCGTTCATCTGTTGATAGACACTTAGGCTGACTCCGTATCTTGACTACTGTGAATAGTAGTGCGATAAACATGGGGGTGCAGGTATCCCTTTGATATACTGATTTCCTTTCTTTTGAATAAATACTCAGTGGGGGATTGCTGGTTTCTATGGTAGTTCCATTTTTAATGTTTCGAGAAACATCCATACTGTTTTCCATAATGTTTATGCTAATTTACCTTCTTACCAACAGCGCATAAGACATAAAACTTTCCTTTTCTCCATATCCTTGCCAGGATTTGTTATTTTTTTGTCTTTTTTATAACAGTTATTCTAACTAGAATGAGATGGTATCTCTTGGTTTTGATTTGCATGTCCCTGGTGATTAGTGATGTTGAACATTTTTTCATATACCTGTTGGCCATTTTTATGTATTCTTTTGAGAATTATCTATTCATGTCCCTTGTCTACTTTTTAAATAGATTATTTAGGTTTTTCTGTTGTTGAGTTGTTTGAGTTCCATGTATGTTCTGGTTATTAGTCCCTTGTTGGATGAATACTTTGCAAATATTTTCTTCCATTTTACAGGTTTTTGCTTCACTCCGTTGTTTCCTTTGCTGTGCAGAAATTTTTTAGTTTATTTAAGATACATTTGTCTATTTTTGTTTTTGTTGCTTGTGGTTTTGATTCTTAGCCATTAAATCTTTACCTAGGCCAATGTTCTGAAACATTTTTGTTATATTTTCTTCTAGTAGTTCCACAATTTGGGGTCTTATGTTTAAATTTTTAATACATTCTAAGTTAATTTTTATATATGGTGAGAAATAAATAATATTGTGCTACTCAGAGTGTGGAACAAGGAACAATCCCATACAATTTGGTCCAAGTAATCATTTAATGGCTATCAAAATTGTACTTTGCCATATGCTTTGATTTAACAGTTCAATATTTTAGGAATTATTTTACATATAAGTTTGAGTAAAAGATAAAAATAGGTATGTATAATGCCATTCATTGAAATGTATTTGGGGTAACAAAATATTATAAACAAATTTAATTTCCATCAACAGAAAATAGGTGAAATAAAATATATATCCATGAGATGGAATACTATGGAACAAAGACAAAGAAAAAAAAAAACTAAAACAAATAGACATATGGTCTTTGCTTTTGCTTCTATTTATGTGGTGAATTACATTTATAGATTTGAATATATCGAACCATCCCTCCATCTCTGGGATGAAGCCCACTTGGTCATGATGGATTATTTTTTTGATAAGCACCTGAATTTAGTTTACTAGGATTTTGTTGAGAATTTTTGCATCTATATTCATAAGGGATATTGGTCTGTAGTTTTCTTTTTTGTTGCGTCCTTTCCTGGTTTTGGTATCAGGGTGATGTTGGCTTCATAAAACACGTTGGGGAGGATTCCTTCCTTCTCTATGTTGTGGAATACTTTTTGCAGGATAGACACCAGTTCTTCTTTGTAGGTCTGGTAAAATTCAGGTGTGAAACCATCTGGTCCGTAACTTTTCTTTTTAGGAAGGTTTTTTATTGCTGCTTCAATTTCGGTACTTGATATTGGTCTGTTCAGGAATTCTATTTCTTCCTGACTGAGCCTAAGGAGGCTGTGTGTTTCTAAGAATTTGTCTATTTCCTCCACGTTTTCAGGTTTATGTGCATAGAGGTTTTTATGGTATTCATAGATGATGTTTTGTATTTCCGTGGTCTAGCACCTCTTGTATTATCCTGTGTAGAGCTGGAGCCCATTCTACTAAGTGAAGTATCACAAGAATGGAAAAATAAGTGCCACATGTACTCACCATCAAATTGGTGTTAACTGATCAACACTTATGTGCACATATAGTAGTAACATTCATCGGGTGTCACGCAGGTGGGAGAGCAGGGAAGAGGAGGGGTATATTCCACCTAATGGGTATGGTGTGCACCGTCTGGGGGATGGACACACTTGAAGCTCTGAGTCAGGTGGGGCAAAGGCAATATATGTAACCTAAACATTTGTACCCCCGTAATATTCTGAAATAAAAAAAGAACAACAAATAGACCAAAAACATGTGTCACAGCTGTTAATGAGATGAACCTTACCTTTGAAGTGTAATTCTTTGGCAAAAAAGCAACTTGTAGAAAAAGGTCTATGGTGTATAGCATCTAAGGTGGAAACAGGAAAGGACAAGATGAATAAAAATTGCTGGATTAATACACAAGCAAACTCTTAACAATTTCTACCTCTATGGTAATAACTGTGGAAATTTGGGTCCCAAAGGACAAAAGGTCACTGGAAGATTTACTTTTCAATATATAAACACCTATGCAAATTTAATCTACCTGTGCATATAGTACCCATTCCAAAAATCCTTAATGATATAGAATATATTTAAAAAATGGGAACATGGATGAGTTTATGTGAAACCAGGTATTAGTTAAATCTAAAATAATAATTGTTAATTATATTTTAATTTTTAAAAATAATTATGTTTTTAAAATTCACTAAATCAAAACATCAATTTGAAGCCTACAATGACAATCCAAAAAAGTTTCTGTAAGTTTCATGGAATCAAACTTCTACATCGTAAAAATGTGCTTTGTGCTCAACAAATAAATAAATGAATAAATAAATAAATAACAACCAGCTGTAGCAACTCCAAGATTCTTTGAACCACTAATGTATATTGCCATGTACTTGAAATATTTAGAAACAAAGGAAATTTCTGTTCTCTCTAATAAATAGTTTCTGGCCATTTTATTATTTTGTAAATGACATCTGACTTTCAAGAATATCATTTACTTAAATAGCAAAGACAGACCATAGAGATAGACCAAAATTTCCTTTTGAAGTTGTATGACTTTCAAAGTTATAGTTTCTCTTTGATCCAAATGTATATTTGATGATCTGTTTCCCTCTATACTCTTGACATTTTACTAACAAGGTGAAGTCAAGCCTCCTAGCTAAAATCATTATCGTAATATGATGCATTTAGTTTACTGAAGCGTTATAACAAGTACTTTTTGATTGCAACTTAGTTTTCTTCATTAGTTGTTCAAAAGTGACCAATTTCAGTAACTGCTCTGAAATATGTATAAATATGTGTTTCAATACAAGTTAACATATTGTTAATGTATTTCAAGGGTTCGTGCATAGTCGACATGGAAATTGAATTTTATTTGAAAGCAGAAACAGGTTACCACTTCTCAGTGAAGTGTTTATGAAAATGTAAATGTGGGTCCAAGTCATAGTATAGAGATCTTTCTTGAGAGACCTTTAATTATCTGAAAGGATAAACATGAGACTCATGGTCATTTGTAAGGAAAATGAAAGTCTGTAATAAAAAGAATGAATGCTAAGCATGGATTTAAAAAAAACTATATCATATTATTAAACAAAGTGAAGCAGGATGGAAATACTGAAGAATTCAGGACACCTAGATGACACTTAGCTTAGACTCTTTCGCTAATCTTTAATAGCCGTATGACTTGTTTTCTCTTGATTTGCTGTTAACTGGTAATAATAATACATACCTTACCAACTTCCAGTATTTGTTGTAATGACCAAACAGGGAAATACATGTGGAAATTATATTAAGAGCTTTAAAAACACCAATTGAACACATTATTTTCACAGTTCTAGAAGTATTTGTGTTATTTGATAGCCATGATGACTGATGATAACTCAAGTAATTAAAAAAGATTCTTTTCAGTATTTACTTTACAATCTATATGTGACTGTGAATAATTTGCCATTTACTGTCCTGGGAAAGAAGAAGGAAGCTTGGTTTTGGCATTTCTTGCCACTAGAAGAGGAGAAAACATGAGAGAATCGTTAAACCTCTTAAAAGAGAATGGGAGAGGAATTGATGAATGTCTCAGCAATCTATTTTTCCTTGTACTATAAATGGACTCTACAGTTTCCATGTATATTGGGAAAAAAGTTTTAATTTTGTTTGACTCAGCTAACTTTTCTGTTAGAAAGACAGATAACTCATTGTCCTTCTTAGCTCTTCTTGGATGGTTTGGAAAAAGCTTTACTCTGTCTCTGCTTGTTGGTAGCAGCAGCAGCTGGTTCCCCTCCTTCTGATGGAGACTGCAGCCATTGCCTTCACCATCCAGCTGATAAAGGTGCCTATTATTTATGATCATTGGATTACTTTCATCCCTCAGCTTTCGGGCAGGTATACAGAAACAAATCAGCACATCAATCTTTTCCTCTCTGAGTTTCCAGTCTACAGATTCACACCTGCCCCTTTCCCATATTTAATAGACAAAGGCCTGAATCCACAGATGGGCCTTGTTCTATGAAGGAAAGGAAAAACAGAATTTGGAAGAATGATAATCTATGGATAATTCTGTAATATTTCTCATATTTTTCAAAGGAGGAAAAAAAGATAATTAGCACTTTATATTCTACCTTTGCAATCATCATTAGCAATGTTTAATTCTTATTGAATATTTTTAGATGTAAATGTATTCGCACCTGTGAATACTGGAGATACAATTTATACGTACAATTAAACAAATAACATGGGAAATAAATTCTTTTTGATATAGAAAAGAAATGGTAGTTCTTTTTCAAAACACTGAGTAGCCCTCATGGATATTTTAGAAACTAGAAGAGGGGCTGAAACACAAGTCTTTCACAAAACAAATGCATTCAAGTGTTCCAAAGCAAATGCACCTACGCGCCTCTATTTAGAGTACCCCAGGGCGTTCAGTAAAACATTATCTCCATTTATCTGGGTATTACAAAGACGAAAGTATTTCTATAGTCCTACCCATGTATAGAAAATCATCCAGATGTTTGATTAATGTTTAGATACTGATTGCATCAAGGACTTCAAATAGTTGCATTATTTGGTCTCGTACATGAAACATAAATTGCTGGATACTATATTTATCTTCAACATAAGAAACATAAAACTAAGGTTAGTAACTTTTGCAATGTAATAGCATGAATCAAAAGACGGAGGCCAAGGCTTTCTTTTAGGCTTCTATTTCAAAGCAACTATAAACGAATGAAAAGTGAAAATGGTGAGAGGAAGGCCCTGTGAAGAGGGCATCATTTCTGTACTAAAGATAGATTTTTAAATACCTGCTCTCTGACATAGCCTTCACCTGAGTTTCTACCAGCAGCTGTGCCTTAAAGTACACTCACCAGAAACAAAACTCGAGGGAAAAAAGAAAAAGGAAAAAAAAAGTCAAGATGTTCAAGTCAACACTATAATTATGTAGAAATAATTATAACATATAACTTATCAATTCTGATAATAGCTCCAATATGTCATCTACTTATAATTTCCCTGCTTTCAAGTAGTTTATATTGAATCAGACCAAGGTTATAGCAAAACTAACCAAGGCAAAAGCTGACTATTCACCATAAGAAAATAAGATATGGAACTTTAATAAACTGTCCTTAAGATATTTAATTTTAAATTGTTTAGACTTTAAGTGAATTAATGGCAACTAAACTTGCTTAATTAAACTATTATAAGGATTTTAAAGTCCAAAAACTTTCCTTTGGATATCTGTCTCTAACGCTATATATCTCTGCATCTATGAAAACATATATTCTTATTTATACCCATAATTATATAAATACCTTTTTTCATATGCATATCAATTTATCTAGCTTATTTTAAGGCTCTCAGACTAACAATCAAGTATTACGAATATTCATTTTTAAGTTGTCACCTTGCTAAAAAAATAATCCTATAAATGATCTGAAATGACAATTTAATGCATTATTAACAACAGTTCTAAATAGAAGATATTGTCTCAGGAAACAAAATATACTATTAGTCTATAAATTATGAATGTTTTCTGGAACCTCTAGGTGTAATGAAATTTCTATGAACTTCCAGCTAAGCCGGCATGACTACGTTTGCTAGTAGTATTTGTCTTATTATAGTCTAAACTAAGAATTGTAGGAAACATAACATATTGGTCTGAAAAAGCAGATAGCAGACGTTAAAAAGTGCTAAAGTATAAGAACTATAATTAATTTTAAATTGCTACATTTTTATATCTCTAATAAATTATACAAGTGATCATAAATATTGACTCATGTTTGAAATGATTTTAATAAAATGTCTTAGTTTCCTTTTGATTTTTTTGTACCAAATTTGCTTCTCTAAAATAAATGATGCCATGAAGATCACCCAATAGGATTTGCAAACTTATAAAATAAAAATACAATGTTATTAGAAATACAGGTGATGTATAGTAGGATGTTAACACTAAAGTGTTAACAAGAGCATGGCATTTTGGAAAATGTAGATTAATAATTCAAGCCTTCACTGAACTAAATTTGGTTGTTGTGTGGCTTTGGACAAGTCATTTTATCCTCTGCATTAGAGTTTTCTTACCTCGAAAAAGAAATGATAACATGGCCTCACGCTGAGGTTCTGCAATTGAACCAGCGAATCTTAGTCAAAGATTTTACTTTGGAACCTAAATAGCCTGAGGATCTTGAACAATGGCAATTCTTCAGTAGTACTTTTATTTTATATTTGAAAATTTTATGTTGAAATAATCACAATTTGGCAAATGACGGAGGCATATTGAGTTAAATTTGGAGAAAAACATTTTAGAGATAATATTACAGCAATGCTTTAATGTTTTTCCACCATGGATAAAATTTTAAAAATATAAACAATCTATAAAAATATTAAATGCTTGGAAGACTACTATTCCCTACAGCCATAGATAATAATGAGGTCCTGAATTTGCAGCTATTTTTTAATCATTTCTTTTATTGTGGTAAAATGGATATAAACTTTACCATTTGAATCATTAAGTGTACAGTTCAGTGGCATTAAGTAATTCACATTGCTGTGCAGTCATCATCACCATCCATCTGCAGAACCTTTTCGTCTTCCTAAACTGAAAATTCATACCCATTAAACAACAACTATCTAATCTCCCCTCCCCCTGGCTCCTGGTAACCACCATTCTGTCTTCTGTCTCTAAGATTTTGCTACTCTAGGTATCTCGTGAAAGTGGAATCACACAATAATTTTCCTTTTCTGCCTGGCTTATTCTATTTAGCCTAATGTTTTCAAGGATCATCCATGTCGTAGTATGTGCAAAAATTCTATTCTTTTTTAAGCCTACACAATTACTTTCTATGAACTACTTTCTATGAATATGTGTATACCACATTTTGTTAATCCATTCATCTCTTCACAGACAAGTGGGTTGTTTCCACTAGTGGGCAGTGGGAGTGATGTTGTTATGAACATCGGTGTATGAATATCTGTTTGAATTCCTACTTTCATTTCTTTTGAGTGCATACCAAAAAGTTGAATTGCTGGATCGTATATGTTATGCTTTGAACGTATATGTCCATCCAAAATTCATGTGTTGGAATTTAAACCCCAAGTGATGGTGTTAAGAGGTGGGGCCTTTGGGAAGTGATTAGGCCATGAGAGGTTAGCCTTCCAACTATTACATCACTTTAACACACTATCAATAGAATTTCTGTACCATAGATGTTTGATTGATTTAAAATGGATATTTTACTATATAAAAATTAGACGAAAATCTCTTTAAGGCAGAAACATTTTACATTTCACCTATTCTCTTTAAATGCATAACTCCAAAAATTTTAAACTAGTTTAATATGCTTTAGGTTTAAAATATTTATATTTTCTGAAGTAAAATATATATAAGCATAGTTTGGAGAAATTGCAGGTTTGGTTCCAAATGATAAAAATTAGGGAAATATTGCAATAAAGTGAGTCACACAAATTTGGGGGGTTCCCAATGTATATAAAAGTTACATTTACGCTATATTGTAGTGTACTAAGTATGCAATAGTACTATGTCTCAATAAATATATATACCTCAATTCAAAGTACTTTATGACTAAAAAAAGCTATGATTATTTGAGCCTTCAGTGAGTCATCTTTTTGCTAGTGGAGGCTCCTGCCTTGATTTCGGCAGCTGCCTACTTATCAGGGTGGAAGTTGCTGAAGGTTGGGGTGGCTGTGGCAATTTCTTAAAAAAGATGGCAACGAACTTTGCCATATTGTTTGAATCTTCCTTTCAAGAAAGATCTGTCTGTAGAATGAGATGCTGCTTGACAGCATTTTAACCACAGTGGAATGTCCTTCAAAATCAGAGTCAATCCTCTCAAACCCTCCTACTGCTGTATCAACTAAGTTGATGTAATATTCTAAATCTGTTGTTGTCATTTCAACAATGCTCACAGCATCTTCACCAGGAATAGATTCTATTTAAAGAAACCACTTTCTTTGCTCATCCATAAGAAGCAATTTCTTATCTGTTCAGGTTTTATCATGAGATTTCAGCAACTTAGTCACATCTTCAGGGTCCACTTCTAATCCTACTTCTCTTGCTATTTCTACCTATCTGCAGTTCCTTTCTACACTGAAGTCTTGAAATCTTCAAAGTCATTCATGAGGGTTGAAATCAACTTCTTCCAAACTCATGTTAATGTTGGTATTTTGACCTTTTCCCATAAATCGAAAATGTTCTTAATGGCATCTAGAATTTTAAATTCATTCCAAAAGGTTTTCAAGTTACTTTGCCCAGATCCATCAGAGGAATCACTACCTATGGCAGCTATAGCCTTACAAAGTGTATTTCTTAAACAATAGGGTATAAGGGGGATTAAGCTATTCCACTGGGAGAGAAGCACTTGTGCAGGTCACAGTCCCAAGACATAAGCCCACTAAAAGACTGAAACGTGATTGGAAGATTGTAGAACACTTCCCCTTCCCCACACCTTACAGCCACAGTAGGGCTCCAGTGTAATAATAGTGGATTATAGCTGAAAAGCAACAAGATACAGCTTCTCTTTAGGAGGAGTACTTAGGGAAGTCCAACAGCAAAAGACAAGACAAAAACAAGGACACTAGGAGAATGTGAAGTCTCTGGAAATTATAGCTACAGCAAATACTAAACACAGCCCAACTCTGAGCACACTAAAGGCCTACTTGCCTCATTACTTATTACCAGTACACCATATTTCACTTTCAACAAAAAATTGCAAGGTTAGAAAACATGATAGAGGCAAGAGAACACAGTCTGAAGAGACAAAGCGAACATCAGAACCAGACTCAGATATGACACGTTGGAATTATCGGTAGGGAATTTAAAATAACTAAGATTAATATGTTAAGTGCTCTAATGGAAAAAGTAGTTCAACATGTATGAATGAATGAGTAATCTAAGAAGAGAGGTGAAAATTCTAAGAAAGAATCAAAAGGAAATCCCAGAAATCAAAAACACTGTAATAGATACAAAGAATATTTTGGATGGGCTCATCAGTAAACTCAAGAATCAATTAGCTTGAAGATAGGTGAGTAAAAACTTTCTCCAAATGAAATGAGAAAGGAAAAAATAATTTAAAAAATCTAGAATATCCAATAATCGTGAACCAAAAAGGTGTGAAATAGGCACAATTGGACTATCAGAAGGAAAAAGAGAGAAATTGGAGGAAACATTGGGAGTAATAACGAGTGAAAACTTTTTAAAATTAATGAGACATACCAAACCACAAATTCAGCAATCTCAGAGAACTTCAAGAAGGATAAATACAAAAGATAAATAAAAAATTTCACATGTAGGCATATTGTTTTCAAAATTTAGAAAACAAAAAACAAAGAGAAAATCTGAAAGAACCCAGTGGGTGTATTGGAGAAGTGGCACCTTAAGGAACAGGAGTAAGAATTACAGTAGACTTCTTGCCATACGCCATGTAAGCACTGAGAGAGTGGAGAAAATTATTTACCATGTTAAAAGAAAAAAGCCCACACCAATGTATGATTCTATATCCAGTGAAATTATCCTTCAAAGGGGAAGGATAAAGACTTTATTAAACAAAAATGAAAGAATATATTGCCAGTAGACCCTCCCTGCAAGAAATGTTAAGTTTTTCAGAGAGAAGGGAAATTATATGCCATAAACTCAGAGTTACGTAAAGAAAGGAAGACTATTGGAAAAGAATTAAATGGAATTTAAATAAAATCCTTCATTTTTTTTATTCTCAATTGATTTAAACAGTAGCTAATGTTTGTTTAAAGCATTAATAGCAAGAATATACTGAATGACTATAACATATGGACAAGTGAAATGAATGACAACAATGCCACAAAAGGTGGGAGGGAGGAATTGGGAATATTCTGTCACAAGGTAACTGTGCTACATGTGAGGTGGTGTAATATTACTTGAAAGTAGATGGATATTAGTTAAAAATGTATATTGTAAACTCTAGGGAGACAACTAAAATTTAAAGTAACAAAGAAATATAATCCCTATGTTAAGAGAGGAGGTAAAATGAAGTCATGTAAAATGCTAAATTAAACCCACAGAAGGCAGAGAAAGAGAGAGAAGAGAAAGTGCAAATGCCATGAATAAATTACAAACACTATAAATATGAATGGCCTAAACATACCACTTAAAAGACAGGGATTTTTAGAGTGGATAAAATGTGTGAACCAACTCTATATTGTCTACCAGAAATCTACTTTACTTATAAAGACCCTCAGATTGGTTAAAAGTAAAGGAATATGGAAAGATATGCCATGTTAATATGAATCAGAAAAAAAAAGAGCTGAAGTAGCTGGAGTAGTGTCAGAATTAGTAAGATGTAAAGTATAGAAACAATTGAATGTGGAGTATATGGGAACTGTCTTTAGTATCTTAAGAATTTTTCCTTAAATATAAAACTATTCTAAAATAAAAAATTTTATTTTAAGAAAAGTAACTTTATCAAAATTATGTCATTAAACAATAAGAGCAGTATTATCTAATCCAATTTCGAGGGAAATAATATGCAAATATTTGTTGATACATAGAAAAGAAAAAATAAAGAATATCCTTCAAATCATTAATCATAATTGACTTTGGAGGCCTTTCCATAATATCTATACTTTAAATGTTTAATTTCATCTGCTGGGTTTTCTTAGGTCTGGTTTCCTAGAATCAGAGCCTGAAAAAAGAATTCTTACGTAAATAATTTATTACAGAAGTGCTTTCATGTAAAACCTGCAAGGCGGTGTTAGAAGCAAAAAAGAATAGGAAAAAAAGCTAGATAAAGAGGTGTGGCTTAGCTTGATTTCACAGGTATGTGTGCAGTTTGGATGCCTCCTTGTAATTGCCATGCCTTGATGCAAAGGGTCTGGCTTTTATATCCCCATATCAGAGTTGTGGGTCTCAGTCCACACTGCCACCAGGCTTTGCATATTAAGACACCATCAAAATCATTTGTATGGATATATATTGCTTTTGTAAGCAGGAGAAAAATGTAAATTATGTTATGTAAACTGTTCAACCTATTTGTTGAGAGTTATAAATTAGATGTCAATATTTTAAAATTTTCTTTTTTTATGCTAATTTCATATATCCTACAGTGTATGATTTTCTATAATTTGTATACCCTCAAATAGCATGTAATGCTGACATCACCTCTTGTTTGTTTTCATGTTTTTCCAAAGTAGATTGCATAGTAAACCTAGATATTACTTTTTCTTTCTTACTCTCCAGCATCTTTAATTGTCTTAAAACTGTGCTCAGAGTCTACAAAATAGGAAATTAACTGGTAACTCTGGCTCCCGCAGAATCATAAATTCTCAATTCAAATGATTTTCTTTTCTACAACTTTGTTAATAATCTGATTTTACTCCATATTTCTAGAGCTAAATTACTACTATTCAATTAATTTAAAGCTTTTAAAATGCAAAAGTATAGTTGTAACAAAATAGCTGCAATGAAGTGCTATTTGCTTACTTAGGAAGACTGTTGTTTCAGAGACATCAAGTGTTGAAAGGAAACTTACTTCGCGGGGCATTATCAGGAGTAACATGAAATGATATATTTTCTCTACAAAAATACAAAAATAGATTTTACTCTAAAAACGATGCTGTAGATTGAGATTTAATGTAATCAATTCATGAATTACAAACAGCTGCTATAGATAGTTTATGCCTAGTGATGGATTTGTGTTACAATCTAGTACTGTTTATATGATATCAATCACATTGGTTGGTTATTAGATCAAATTATGGGTATAGTGTATCTAAAATAGTTATTACCTAAATCATGGACAAAAACTTTGTTCTTTTTCTGTTAGAAGTGAACTGTGTTTTTAAAAAGTGGTTTATTCACAGATCACTTAAGGAGGAATACACAGTATAAATGCATCAATGTATTTAGACATATTTATAATTATCAGTTGAACACAAACATATCTCTAAATACATATGATCATATGTTCAACACCTACTGTCCATTCATTAATTTTTTAAAGACTAGGAAATAGAAAGTATTAAAGTGAAGAAAATATATATTAAAGATTAGGAAAGAGAAAGTATTATATGAAGAAAATACTTTTTGTTTACCTCCTGAAAATAATATATTTTAGAGCCAAGTTGATGTATTTCATTATTGTATCTTGTGCAAATAAAAGCCAAGTTCAATTTAAGAAAGCTAAACATCATATTCCTGTACGTATATATTTTTAATGCTTTTCATATTTTAAGTACCTTTTTATGAAGAATTGATACTTGTCATCCAGACTTCTTTAATTATTAACTTATTTTATGAGTTTAAAAAAATCTTCAAAAGGTAAACTAGTTAACTTCGAAGAACTATTCTGTCTTTAATCAAAGATGTATCAAGTCTCTTTGATCTGATGAACAATGGTTTGGAAAAAAACCTGCTTTTGGTTGGTTGATTAAAGACAGTTTCTCAATGTTCTATCATTTCAGAGAAAAATTTCTATTTAATTAATGATAGATTTCAATTTAAATTGTCAACAATTCTTTAATTGAATTAGGCAATAGGCTAGAGAATTTCCATGTACTACATTTAGATTTGTATTATTTTAATATTTTATTTCTATTGTAATAAAACAATATAAGTTGAGTTACTCAGTAAAGCAATTTTAAATCATAATTCATTTAAAAATGATTATAATAGTTAATAAAGATACACATGAATAACAAGAAGAAAGAAATTATTTAAAAGAGAAAGCTTGGTATATTGGCATAATGCAGCAGTTCTTTTAAATCATATTTATGTAATGGTTTTTTCAATTAATAAACAATTTTATTTGTTAAGTTATGCAGTTATTGATTTAAATTTGCAACACTCTATATACAATAATACTCATTACATAAATTTTATGACATGCTATATATTATACAGCAAATACATATTTTGTTGTGGTTATTTTATATATTTATAGCAGCTATTATAGAATAGGATATTACAGAATAATTTAAAATGTGAGTCCAGAATTTAGCCAAGAAAAAGTTAGACATTATCTGGTTTACTGAGTCCCAAGAAAGTGTGTATCAGAATCATCAAGGTTGAATTTATTTTCAATGTTTTAATTACTTTACTGTGATTCAAATGTAATTTTCTTTTTAGTTTCAAATAACCTGAGAAGGTGAAATTGAGAGGTTTAAGTTTATTTTAGGAAGAACATATGTACTTTTTTTTTTTTTAGAAACTCTGAAATAACATAACTTTGTTAATCTAATAGGAAATCCATGGTAGAATAAAGATGAGAAGGCAGCGTCTTACTTATACTGTCAGCATTACCCTCATTCTGTAGCTCTAAACTAGCAGCCCCAAATTTCTGCATTTATTATTCTACATTACCATACATGTAAACATAAGCATATAAAACATTGTGTCAGTAATGCTGAAAACCCACCCTCCTCCATGCACACACAAACACAGAGTCATGTCAGGAAAACTGAAATAAAATTACTCCAGGAAATCTTAATATTTATCTGTTAACTCTTGCCAGTCAAGAGGTCAAGGCTCCACATGGCATATATTTTCAATTGTGGTTTATTTGTTTTTGGCTATTAAGGATATTTTCTATATTGGATTCCCACAAAAGCAGATCTCGAAACAAAAGATTTGAGTGCATTTTGGGAGGAATCTGAAAAAGCGCCTGTGGAAAGAGGGCCACTGAAAGGCGGAAGAACAGGAAATCCATACAGTTTGCCTTAATGGGCACATTGCTATTCTGGGCAATAGGGTCTCAGACCCTGTGGGGACTTCTAGGAAATGGTTTGGATCATATCTAAGAGTAGTTTGCTTGAGGGACGAGAAACCAGTGTGAAGGCTCTTCTGCAGAATCTCTCTTTGCAGAGTAGGAAACAAACACACTGTCAAAAAATATCTTTGATGCCATGGTTAGCTATGTGGGAATATTGGTAGCCTATACATTGTTGGTGAGATTATGGTAAGTGTTTTGTTTTTTGCTGTTTTTAGAATGCCTTATTACAGTATCCTGATTAATTAATATGTAAATTTCCTTGAGTTTAATACTTCCACATAGGGAAATAGGGTTAGTTGTGTATACTTCCTTCACCATTATTTATTGAATGCTGTGCTAGATATTTTCAATTTGCCTCTCTAGGTCTCCCTGCACTGCTTCAAAGAGCTCCTTTGCCATTTACCTTCTGTTTGGAAATGAGCAATGGAAAGCCCAGTAATGTTATCAGAGAGAGAAAAGACATTGCAAATGACGCATTCTCTCTCAAATCCCTTCTTGCAGAATTTCCCTTGTGGGCTGCCTATATCCAATACTTAAGCCACAACTCCCGTGAGATGGCTTTCTCTACAGCACTCTTGGGGGCCCTCTGGGTGACCCTTCAGTGCATGAGAACTCAAATTACTGGAATCCAGCATGCATTCCATTTCTTTCGAGCCACGATACGGGTTGATACTAGTGCTTACAATATGCAGGTATTGTCCTAGTCGACAGCATTATATACCCTAATTTAGCTCGTATTCTAGTAGAGAAGTCAAACAGGACAAATATAAATGAGTAAAATATATGTATTTATAAAAGAAAAAATAAAGCAGAAAATAATTGAAGTTTCAGGACAGAGGAAGTTGAAATTGACCAAGGGTGTATTACTAAAGAGATATCCTTGAGTAACCTGAAAGAATCGAGGGGTTATCTGTGACTATCTGTGCAGGGGACATGCATGTGAGAGGGAGCAATCAGGTCACCAAGAGCAAAGACCCAGACATGCAGATGCACCTCATATGTATGAGCGGGAGTAAAGAGTCCCGCGGTCCTGGACAGGAGCGAGCACAATGTAGAATAATAGAAGATGCCATTGCAGAGCTGGACAGCTCCTAGGGAATTTGGTAATCTACCTAAGGAATTGGGCATTTACTCTGAGTGAAATGAATAGTTCATGCAGGTGTTTTAGGAGCAAAGTGAAATGATGTCTATTATATTTTAACAGAGTCACTCTCTGCTATGTTAAAAATAGAGTGAAATGGAGCAAGATACGAAGCCTTAAGACCGGTAGGAGTCAAAGGTGACAATGCAGGAAAGAGATGTCACAAAAGTTGATGGGAGGATGTGTTGGGAGTGGAGAAAGGTGATTTGTTTCTTTGTGTTTTTGAATGTTGAACCAATAAAATTTCCTAATGGATTATGTAAGGAATGCGAAAAAAAGGTATGGATAACTCCAAGATTTTTTGGTAAGAGCAGTGGAAAAGTTTTAATTGACTTTTACTGAGATGGCAAAGATTGTGGTAGAGCTGGTTTGTGGAGATATATCCAGATATTAGCTTTGTACATGTTAAAAGTGTCATAAGGCATTTACCTTGATGTCTACTTTACATCGAGGAGGAGGACACAAGTTACATGATTGGAAATTTGGATTCTATTTCAGAGGAGGAGACTAGCCAGGATATATAAATTTGGGAGTTATCACCATATTGGGATTTAAAGCTCTGAGAATAGATAAGATAAACGAACCATTTTGTGAGATAGAAAAAGCAGTAATGAACTGGGCTCTGTTGGAGTCAGTTCAACATTTAGATGTGTGCTTTATGAGAGAAAAATGAAACAGATAAGGAAAAAAAAAAGAAGTAGCAGACAGTGGGTATGAGAATTGAGCAATAGCGTAACACAAGCAAATAAAGGGAGTGTTTCAGGAAGGATATAATGACCAGCAATGTCCAGTGCTGTTAGTGCCTGAATAAGATCCAGTCTTGGAATTAACTATTCTGATTATTAATGTGGAGAATATTGGGGATTTTGGAAATGCTGAGGGGTAAATATCTTACTGGATCAATTTAAGAGAGAATGGAAGGAAAAGGATTTTCAAATAGCCAGAATGAAGACATGGAGATGGAGGGGAGTGGTTTTGTTATGTGTTACATTCAATATGGGAGAAATAAAGGTGTATTTGTATGCTGAATGGAATGGTCCAGAATAGAGGAAAAAGTGTTTATACAAGAGATGCGGACATTGTCAAATTAGTTTGTCCTTGACTAGCTAAGAGAAGGCAGGATCTATTGCATAAAAGAAAGGGCTGGCCTTAGCTAGGAACAAGGAAAGTTCAAACATCAAAGGAGGAGAATAGATTTTATGGGTACGTATGTATGCATGTAGGAGTTGGGAGTTTGCAGAATTTCTCATACAGTTTCTTCATTTTCTCAGTGAAAAAGGAAAAAGTCAGCAGCTCAGTGTGAGGGGAGGAAATGAGAAATAAGGGCTTTTGAAAAAAGAGGATAATGTAAAGAGACAGACATTTGGGAGATTAGGAGAAGAAAAGTGTGACTATGTAAAAACCTAAAAGCTCAGTGAATTTAGTAATCATAGTCCAAAGTGAGATCACTTTGCAAATGTGCTTTTGTGCATATGCATGTGTGTGTGTGTGTGTGTGTGTGTGTGTGTGTGTGTGTGTGTCTTAGCCACCCTTAGCTACAGTGGTATGGGCATTGAGAAAGTAAAGAATTTGATTTACTCAGAGTTGTTATTTTGTGAAGTGCCATTATTGAGATGAAAGGGGTAAAAATTTTTAGGGTATTTTCCTAGGCACGATTTCAATAATAGATTTTTATTTATCAATAACTTATATAGGCTTACAATATGCTGGGTACTATTCTAAGTTCTTTACCATTACTCACTCATTTAAATCTCATAACTCTGTAAAGCAGATGTTATATTTTTCCCATTTTCACAGATAAGGAAACTGAGGCATGGAAGGGTAAGGGAATTGACTAATACATCAGCAATTGTAAATGATGGAGCTAAATCTTCAACCCTGGTGATCCGTGTCTGTAACTCATACCCATGAGGAATTTAAGCAGAATACAGAGAGGGGAAAGGACAAGAGGAAAGACATAAAAAATGAACCGTCAATAGATTGAAGTTTCAGATGTGATCTATGGATTAGTGGAACTGGGATATTAGATGGAATAAATGGGAAAGGAACAGGATGGTGGCCTTTGGTCAGTTTCTGAGGTATGCTTGAAGATATATTTACTAATTCCCCTGTGTGCATGTTCAGAATATTTTATTCATACAAAACATACTTAGGTTTAGAAAAATGAACATTCATAAGTACTCAAATCAATAAATTATTAATATCATGAAATGAACGTATTTGTGCAACCAAACAGATGAAAAACCAAAAAGGAGCCAACAATTCAGAAACCTCTTTAGGCACCATTAATTTGTTTTTAAGAGGCAGGGTCTCACTCTGTTGCCCCAGGCTGGAGTGCAGTGGTACAATCATAGCTCACTGTGGCCTCAACCTGCTGGGCTCAGGTGATCTTCCTGCCTCAGCCTTTCGTGTAGCTAGGACTACATGCTCATGCCACAGTGCCCAGCTAATTTTTTAAACTTATTTTTTGTAGAATGGAGTCCCGCTATGTTGCCCAGGGCTGATCTCGAACTCCTGGCCTCACATTTTAGGAATATGCCACTAGTATTAACCTATTCTATTATTGATGGACATTTGAGTTATCGACAGTTATTAGCTGTTTTAAATTGTGTGGCTGCCAATATTCTTGTAAATGTCTTTAGCTACAAATTTGCCTATGTAGTTTTAATATAATGACCTGGTGTTACCAATGAATTGGATTCTGTTATATACCTATATACTCAACAAGCATTCTTATTATATTAACCGTCTGTTGCATTATGTTGCATTTTTTTCCTTAGTCATTTGTATTTTGACAGGTTGGTGGTATTTTGGCCTTGAAAAAATGTTTTATGCAAGTTGAATGTATAAATCTTTTTAAATGACATGTATCCATATTCAGCACAACCATATCTTATAATAAATTTATCTAATATTTTTTGTTTAAATCTCCTCTATCCCAAAATATAGATTAGAGTAATTCTAGCTTTTTAAAAAGTTTGGAAACTTACTTTCTTTCTTTATTCTTTGGAAAAGTTTAAATGCCAATGGAATAATTTATTCTTTTAGATTAGATAATTAAACTGCAAATTTTCTGGGCATTATCTTTATTAGGTACTTAGATTTTGACAATTTTTACAATTATTTTATAATAATTGGTCTTAAGATTTTATGTATATCTTTGAGAGTCAGTGACAGCCATTTAAATTTTCTAAAAATCATCAATTTTCATAGAGGTTTTCAAATTTGATTAAAATATTCTTTTAGATATTTATAATTTTCTATTCAGTCTACTTCCATACACAATTTCTAATTTTATATATTTCCTCCTCGTGTTTTTTATTCTGTCAATTCATTGCTTATCTTTTAATTATATTTTTTAAAAAGCCAACTCTTCATTTGCCTATCAGATCTACTTTTCTTCAATACAGTAATTAATATTTCTGATTTTATATTTATTAAACTCTGTTCTTTCCTCTTTTTTAACATATTGAATTTGAAAACAGAAGAAACAATTTGGAAGGGTAAGCAGTGAGAATTTTCAGTTTTATATATGATGGTTTGGTGAGGAGAAAGTGATAATTAAGGACTTAATGAAGGTAGAAAAGAGATCTCTTTGTGTATCTGGAGAAAAGACATCCCATGCAGAGGAACCCACCTGTGAAAACGCTCTAGTGTGTGTGTACCCAGCATAGTTATGAAAGAGTTAGAAAAAGAATGACGTGGCTAGAGAAGAGTAAGGGAAGGGATGGAATTGGAGGAGATGAAGTCAGAAATGTAATGATGCCATTGTGAGGACAGGAAGCACTGCAGGTTTTTGAGAAGAGTGACGTGTGTGTGTGTGTGTGTGTGTGTGTGTGTGTGTGTGTGTGTGTATAACTTACAGTATGTGGGGAACAGAAAGGCTGCATGTAGTACAGTAGATGAGAGATTATTTTGGCTCACTAGGATTGTAGCAATAAAGAAAGGATTGGTTGGGTTTTGAATATTTTTCAAAGTAGATGCTGCATAAAGAATTTCCTCCTAGAGTGCCTGTGGGATATGAAGGAAGGGAATAAAGGAGGAAACTCCTGTTGTGGCCTGAATAACTGGAAACATGGTGTTCCCTAAAGAGATCAGATAAATATCATGTGTGGGGGGTGTTATCAGGAATTCTGTTCTGCATGTATTCAGTATGAGATGTCTGCTAGATAGCTAAGTGAAGTCAAATAAGAAGTTAGATGTCTGAGTTTCATAATTAGCTATAGAAATAATTTAAAACCACAAGGCAGTAAGCTATTAATGAGGTTATGAGTAACGACAGAGAATAGGCCAGGTGCAGTGGCTCACGCCTGTAATCCTAGCATTTTGGGAAGCTGAAGTCGGAGGATTGCTTGAGCCCAGGAGTTTGAGACCAGCCTGGGCAACATAGCGAGACTCTATCTCTACAAAAAATTTTAAAAAATTAACTGGGTATGGTAGCACACCTCTTTAATCTTAGCTACGTGAAAGGCAAAGGCAGGAGGATCACTTGATCCTAGGAGTCTGAGATTGCAGTGAGCTATGATGATGTCACTGCATTCTAGCCCAGGCAATGGAGCAAGACGCTGTCTTAAAAAAAAAAAAGAAAAAGAAAAAGAATAGAAGAGGTCCAAGGGCTGATATTACATCATAATGCTGAAGATTAGTAATCAACATGGAAAACTGAGAAAGAATGAATAGAGTAGTAGGAATAAAGCAAAGAGACTAGGAGAATGCCTAATTAGAACGGATTTAAAGAAATATGGGAGGAAGGGAATTGGAGACAGTGAAAATGCTTTCAGAGTATCTGATTCCATGTATTGTACATGTTGCTGTCAGAGGACTTGGCGTACCTCCTCCACCTTCTCAATTTTGGTGTTTTCATGTTCACAGAGGGTAGGAGGTGAGTTTGCCATATGCTGGTGGCTATAAACCCCAGGCTCTGTTGACTGTGGTCTAGTCTCCATCTGCAGATCAGTTGACACTTGTCAGCAGCTATGAAATTGAAAATCACTTCCTATCTTTTCTTCCACCCCAACTCTTTTCACGCACTGTCTGTAGGAAGTAAGGTTGAGCATGGCTACGCAGTTTCTTATTTAGCTACTTTATTCAAAAGCATTCGAAAAATATTAATATAAGGTTAAAAATAAGGTATGTGAA
Organism: Indri indri; assembly: GCA_004363605.1. Taxonomy (NCBI): domain Eukaryota; kingdom Metazoa; phylum Chordata; class Mammalia; order Primates; family Indriidae; genus Indri; species Indri indri. Next base: position 48,159 of record RJWJ010009191.1, read on the forward strand.
CAAGTGAAATTTGAAATCGAAAACACAGTGCCATTACATTAGCACACCAAAAAGAAATACTTGGGTATAAATCTAACAAAATATATACAAGATGTATATAAGGAAAACTACAAAACTGTGCTGAATAAATCCAAGGCTAAATAAATGGAGAGATAATCACGGTTCTTGGGTAGTTAAGAGTCAATATTGTCGAGGTATTAGTTCTTCCCAATTTGATCTACAGGTCAAATTCAGTGCAATCCAGTCAATGCAATCCAGTCAAAATCCGAAAAAGTTAACTTTTGTAGATAAAGACAAACTGATTCTGAAGTTTATCTAGATAGGAAACTGATCCGGAATAGCCAAGAAAATATTGAAGGAGGAAAGCAAAGTTGGAGGATTGTTGTTACCACATTACCAACTTCAAGACATGTTATAAAGCTACAGTATTCGAGACAGTGTAGAATTGGCAAATAATAGACAAATAGATCAATGGAATAGAATAGACAGCTCAGAAACAGACCCACATAAATATAGTCAACTGATCTTTGACAAAGGAACAAAGGCAATAAAATGGAGCAAAGACAGTTTTTTCAACATATGGTGTTAGAACACCTGAACATCCACATGCAAAAACATGAATCTAGACACAGAGCCTTCACAAAATTTAACTAAAAATAAATCATAGACATAATGTTAAATATAAAACTTTAAAACTCTCCTAATAAGGTAACAGAAAAGAAATCTAGATGAGCTTGGGTTTGGCCAGTACTTTTTAGCCATAACACTAAAGGCACAATCCATGAAAGAATTGATAAATGGACTTCATTAAAGTTAATAATTTCTGTTCTGTAAAAGACACTGTCAAGAAAATATTTATAAATAACATGTCAGCCAAAGGACTGTTATCCAAAATCTACAAGGAACTCTTAAAAGTCAACAATAAGAAAACAAACAACCCAATTTAAAAAAGGGACAAAAACCTCAACAGACACAGCACCAATGAAAACATACAGATGACAAACAAGCATATCAAAGGATGCTCCACATTACCTGTCACCAGGGAAATGTGAACTTAAATGGCGATGAGACACTACTACACGCCTGTTAGATGGGCCAATATCCAGAACACCAACCACGACAAATGCTAGGAAGGAGGTGCAGTAATGGGAACTCTCACACATTGCTGGTGTGAATGCAAAACGGCACAGCCTCTTTGGAAGACAACTTGGCAATTTCTTATAAAACAAATATGCTCTTACAATATGATCCAGCAATTACACTTCTTAGTATTTACCCAATGAGTCAAAAATGTATGTCCACACAAAAACCTGCACCCAGATGTTCATAACAACTTTTTTTTTTTCATAATGGTCAAAACTTGCAAGAGTTTACCCTTTAGTAGGTGAATGGATAAATAAACTGTGGTACCTCAAGAAAATGGAGTATTATTCAGCAATAGAAAGAAATGAGCTACCAGGCCATGAAAAGACACGGATGAAACTTAAATGCACATTATTCAGTGAAAGAAGCCAATCTGCAAAGGCTACATACTATGTTATGCCAATTATAGGATAGTCTAGCAAAGGCAAGGCTATTGAGACTGTAAAAAGTTCAGCGGTTGCCAGGGGTTAAAGGGAAAAGGGAGGAACATAGAGGGTTTTTAAGGCAGCAAAACTATTCTGTATGATATTATAATGGTAAATACATGTCATTGTACATTTTTCCAAACCCATAGAATATACAATGCCAAGAGTACATCCTAATGCAAACTAGTGATAATTATGTGTCAAGATAGGTTCACGACTTGTAACAATTGTACCACTCTGGTGGGGGATGTTGATAATGAGGAGTCCACGCATGTGTGGGGTCAGGGGGTATATGGGAACTCTGCACTTTCCACTCAGTTTTGCTGTGAACCTACAGCTGCTCTAAAAAAAATAGTCTATTAAAAATTAAGGTACATATTATATCAGTTTCATGATTTATAGAGATTTTTTATTCTGAAACTAATCTACATGTTTATCTATCATACTATTTAGTGAGTCGACTTTTCAGATAAAAATCTTAGCTAAAACTAAGTGAGAGGAAAAACAATTTTGACATTTAATCCACAAGGATAACAGAAATATGAGGTATTAATTGTTTATATCATCACAATAAATTTTTAACCAGGAAATGTACTATTAAAAAATCAAACCACATCAGGATGAGTGACACTTTTAAACTAATGTAATACAGCTAGAAAAATAACGTATTTTTTAACAATTCCAATTATATTGACTGATAAATTCCAGCACAGATCTTTTTTTCCAGCCAGCTAATTTAGGACCCAGTTAGATACTTCTCCTCTTCAAGGTTGGGGTGCAAATTTAAACTCAATGTGTCCCAGTCAAAATTTCAAAAAGCTTATCCTGACCATCTTCTTTTAATTACATAGTGAAGTGTTTCTAAAATTACTCTCTCAGTGGAAGCTTTTGACTTATGTATTTAAATGTCTGTCATGGGATAACAAGGATCAGGTGCCCTCTTCGAAAGGAAGAAATGTCTTTCCTCATATTCTATTTTATTGTCCTGTAAATTAAAAAAAAAAAAGTCATGTT
>RJWJ010009192.1:0-50747 GCA_004363605.1 Indri indri
AAAAAAAAAAAAAAAAATTCCCTATCACTGTAAACAACTATAAAATTATTAAGAATATAAGAAGCAACTGATGGAAGAAATTAGATAAACCTAGCATGTGGCTCAGAAACTTGAGACAGGGGAATCACACAAGTGGAGCTGGCTTTCTTCCTAGAGGTGACATTCAAACCATGATGTGTGGAGGTGAGGCTCAAGCAGAAGTCATTGGTTTCAGTGACTGAAAAAAACAGAATCTAGTAGAAAACTGTGCCATAATTTGAGGATGCCAAGTTTGCCAGAATTGGTAGGTAAGGCCATTGGAAGTCGAGAGAAAAAGAGAAGTTCTACAAGTCTTCTAAGTATAACAGTTTTACTCATGTTTTTATTCAAATCCTTTCAAGTAACTTTGCATTTCTGAGATAAAACTCACTTGATCATGGTTTATAATCCTTTTTTGCCTGATTCGTGAAGGGGAAGCCAGTAAATTTCTTTTTAATTTTATTTTTTAACTAATGGACTTTATTTTTTAGAGAAATTTTAGGTTTACAGAAAAAATGAGCAGCTAGTACAGAGTTCCCATATATCTCCTCTCTCCTCCACTCAGTTTCCACTGTTATTAACATCTTGCAGTAGTAGTGTAGTACATTTCTTAGAATTGATGAACCAATATTCCTTTATTATAGTTAAATAAATCCATAGGTTCCATTTGGGTTCACTCTTTGTGTTGTATAGTTCTATAGCTTTGTGACAAATGCATAATAGTATTTATCTACCATATAGTATTATACAGAGTAGTTTTAGTTGCATAGTTTTGCCTTTTCCAGAATGTCACACAGTTGGAATCATACAGTATGTGGCCTTTCAGACTGGCTTCTTTCACTTAACAATACGCATTTAAAGTTTTTCCATGTGTTTTTTTGGTTTGATAATTAATTACTTTTTATCTTTGAATAATGTTCCATTGTATGGATGGATCAGTTGTTTGTCATTCACCCCTGAAGAATATCTTGGTTGCTTCCAATTTTTGGCAACTGTGAATAAAACTGCTATAAACATTTATGTGCAGGCTTTTACGTAGACATAAATTTTCAACTAATTTGGGTAAATACCTAGGAGCATAATTGCTGGATCACATGGTAAAACTATGTTTAGCTTTGTAAGAAATTGTCAGTCTGTCTTCCAAAGTGGCTATAACCTTAGCATTACTACCAACAGTGAATGAGAGTTCTTGTTGCTCCACATCCTTGCCAGCATTTGGTGTTACTGGTGTTTTGTGTTTTCACCATTTTTTTTTATTTCAGTATATTATGGGGTACAAATGTTTAGGTTACATATATTGTCTTTGCCGCACCCGAGTCAGAGCTTTAAGCATGTCCATCCCCCAGACAGTGTGCATAGCACCCCTTAGGTGTGAATACACCCATCCCCACCGCCCCCTCCTACCTGCCTGACACCCGATGAATGTTACTACTACATGTGCACTTAAGTGTTGATCAGTTAATACTAATTTGATGGTGAGTACATGTGGTGCTTGTTTTTTATTTGTGTGATACTTCACTTAGTAGAATGGGCTCCAGCTGGTGTGAATGGTATCTCATTGTTCTTTTATTTCCCTAATTTTCATGAATCTATCTTTTGATTTCATTGATTTTCTCTGCTGTTTTCCCATTTAATTGTTTTATTTCTGTAACTATTTCATCGTTTTTTAATTTTCTTTTTCTTATTTCTTGAGGTGAAATTTTAATTATTGATTTTAGATCTTTCTTCCTAATATGAATTTTTAAAGCTCTAAATTTCCTTGTAAGTGTAATTTTGCTGCATCTCATAAATTTTATGTTGACGCTGTTGTGCAGTTCAGAATATTTTCTAATTCTCTTTTTTATTTTTTCTTGGACTCATGGTTATTTAGAAGTGCATTGTTGAATTTCCAATTATTTGCAGATTTCCTTTCTGTTTCTATTTTTGATTTCTAAATTAATGCCATATGGTTGCAGAACATGCTTTGTATGATTTAAATCCTTTTAAATTTATGGGAATTTTCTTGTGGTCTAGAATATGGTCTATTCTGGACCAGTGGGAGCAGCTCTAGTCAAGAAAGCTGCAGACACTGTTACTTGGAATTTTATTAGCTTTTCCTATATAATACTTCTTAAATTGTTGCTTGCCTTTAATTAATTTATAGATCCCTGAAATTACTTTGACTTTTTTATAGTTTTATACTTTTTTATCAGAGAAAGGATTTCCTAACTTCTCTATGCCACGAGGGCTTTAAGTTGCTCCTTGGTGATGCTTATTTCTTGGTGACTGCATTAAATCAACCTTTGCTCTCTGTGGGTTGATAATCAAATTGTATAGGTTTTAATGTTGTAAGCTAGATTTTAGCATGATTTTATATTATATAATCAGCTGATGCTTTTAGAATTTTGCCGAATCTCTTGGAGATTTGTATACCCAGATTAATTAAGTCTAATAAATTATAGTAATAATCATAATCCCAGAACATTTGGGCTTTAAGTGCAATGTTATTCTAGAATAATAAATTCAATCACCTTCTATGCCCCTTGATTCCTTAGAGATAATCTGACTTAAATTAAGTCTTCTAACCTATGTATTTTCTTTGGACTTCTTTACTGACCACAAATTAAATGTTAATTGCATTCATGCATTTGGCTTCAGGGTTTGGGAAAAAAACAAAATCTCTCTTACAAAACTAAGAGTTCTTAATTCCAGAGGTTTTGCACTTCTGAAATGTATAAGAGCCACCATTTGCATAAGTGTCTCCCAAAGTGTACTTTGAGAAATACTGATCTAGTAAGGACTCTGTTAAAACAGAAGTTCCATATGCAAGCATGTTTGGGAAATGCCACACAATGTATTGTGCTTTTGGAATTTCAAAATATGTATTAGACCATTGAAGTCTTTGAAAACCCAGGAAAAATGAAACTTGTTTAATCTAATATTTCTTTGCCATAACTCAATATAGAATTTATTTTTCACTTATCCTTTACTTATACCATAAAGAATTAGTATTCTGTAGAACACATTTGGAAAAATCCTTTGTGTGACTTTTGTTTTATTTACTTCTGGTTTTCATAGAGGACCCAGAGACATAGCGTAGTTTGCTTAATATTAAGTGAGTAATAATCAGAGTATAACTCTGAATTTAGGCATACATGGTGCTTATGGAGCCAGAAATCTCAGATGTAGATTCAGTAGTAAATGCAATGACAGGATCACAGTGTGCAAGAGTATGACCCGACACATCTCCTGGCACCATAGATACTGGTGCATATGATTCCTGAGACTGTATTTTCATTATTTAAAAGTCTGTAGTCTTTTTGAGGATGTTCTTCTTTTTTGCCTATAGCACATTATCGATTTGTTTCACATTTAAATGGAAACACTAAGCAATTGCCTTTGTTAGCAAGAGAAAATGCCTATTAGAGATCCAATTTAACTTTGATTAGCTTGATAGGATACTGATAACTATAAAGGCAAAACAGAATACAACAGAGGATATCTTTGTTTTTCCACCCTCTCTGATACATCATTAGGTTTCATTAAATTGTAAAACTGTATGAAGTGAATCTTAGAGATATTTCTAGTACTGAGGCAAAGTAATATTTTCAAATAGAATTTTTAATATTAGCCACAAATTAGTCCTACTTCAACTTACTGTGGACTTCAATAAGAGATTTCTTAAAAACATACTTTTTTGTCTAAATGACAGAGTTCAGATTCATTTTTTCTTTGAAAAATGTTGTTAATAACATGAACAGTACTCTGAATGAAATTCACTAATATTCTATATTTTCTACATGATGAAAATTAAAATAATTAAATTAATGAAAATGTATTTCATTAATTCTATAGTACTTATTTCAGGAAGTTGTTTTAAATCTCTATTTAAAATATGATTGCGGTAAATATTTGCTATGTTGTTCTGGTTAATGATAGATTAATGTCATTTAACTTTCTTATTTTTAAAATTCTCCTGAGGTAACATGTAGAATATAAGGTTAAAAGAAGCACAGACTCACAGACACATGTGCATCTGCCCCTCACCCCCACACACACAGATTGAAATCGATTATAAAAAAATGGTTGGAACTTCTAAACTAATGCTAATCTATCTGGCAATTTTTTGGATTTAAAAAAAGTGTCCCTTTTCAAAGATAGTTACCTTCTATCTGTAAGGAAGATTGCAATACATGTGCACATCTACAATGTGTACATTGTACATCCCTCAAAATAAATAGTGTCTCCTTAGATGTGCTGTTACTGTGCATTGTAAAATCTATGCAACCACAGGCAGCGGGAGTTACTATTTTCTCTTCCCTGAAAGCTAAACTTCACACAATATTTGATTGATTCATACTTATTTGCTACCTTGTTACAGCTTTGCTTTCAAAGTGTTTTCTTAGATGAAGTGATTTGTGTTTTAGTCTTCAGTGTGGCTACTCTTTTCTACCCGATTATCAAAAGCCATCAGTCAAGTGCCTTTTTTGCCATGAACAAAATTAAAATCTTGACTTTCTTACATTCCAAATAGTGCCCTAGGTAGAGCATTACATAAAAAAAAAAAAAAAGAATTAAAATGCTACTGAGAACAAACACAAGAAATCTTAAAGGAAAAGATGCAGGTGGTTCTGCCTAGATGTGATCACACTTTAAGACACTGCTTTTTTGCTTTGTATAATTTATATTGTAATAGATATATAATAAAGCACTCTACAATCACCCAAATATCTAAATATTTAAGAGAATTATAAAATCTAAATCATTCTTTAATCACTACTTTCAGGTTAAAAAGAAACAATAGTTATTACTAGATTATTCTATTACCTATTTTAAATTATTATGGCTTATAAAACAATCAACAGTGGTCAAGCATCCCTATCAGAAACCCCCTATAATTGGTAAACTTAACTGAATTTGAAGGCCCCTCAAATATACTCAGTTTGCCTAAAGTGTGTACACGATTGCCTGAAATTTTATCCCCAGTAAGATATCTTATAATCCCACCAGAAAAGAGATGGACAGTGAGCTTTAATACAGTCTTTTTTTCACCCAAGCCAATAAACTCCCATGTGTGATAGAAAATAAACTGGTAAAACCCCACTGTAGGTGCTTGAATGAAATTATGCATACAAAATATACTACTGCTGTGATGAAGCCTCTTTAAGTCTTTGTGTTAAAAACTTTTCTATTTAAATCTCCATGAAATACAAATTATATCAAAAGCATTCAAGATTTTTAGAAAGCAGTTTGATTTAGGTCAACAAATATTTATATCATAAGCAAGTTTTAAATGCCACAGCCCATAAGGAAACAGCTGAGTTGTATTACTAATCAGTTGTGTTCCTTTCAGCAAGCCATTAACTCAATCTTGGAATATACTATTCTCACCTGTAAGAAGAAGGTTGTAGGCTGGTAGTAGTCTAGCCCTAATGGTCTATGAATTAATTTAAAGTTTTTTTCTAATATCCAGCCAGCAGCTATTATTGGAAAATTAGGTAGGCAGTTTATGAGATTCCTCTTTTAAAAATAACTTCTCTCTTTAGAAGGTATTGGATAATTGCCCCTATTTTACTGGGGCAGTCACAACGAATCGCTGAATTGTAGCATTTTAAAGCTGACAGAGAATTTAGACATCATCTTCTTTTTGCAGATACAGAATGTAGACTAGAGTTGTCAGGTACTTCACATAACACTTCTAGTATCTCAAGTGTCAACTCCCAGGCCACACTTTTCTTTAAAAAGAGATGTTTGGGTAATGGCTCTTGCCCCACTGAAAAAGAATAATTGCAAGATTACTGTCTTTAAGTGGCCTCACTCCAATCTATTTGGTCTCTGTTTGGATCAAGAAAAAAATATATCGAAATTATATTCCTATCTCTTTCAGAAATCAAGAAGGAAAATTAAGATCTTACATTAAATCGCATGAAACAGACTGCCCAGTATGTCAAATACTTGCAGTATGGGGAAAATCACTCTCTACCAGTAAAATGGAAGGAAAAAATTTAAATATATTATGTGAAAAGGAAATTGAAACTATTGACTAAGAACCATGCTCTTTAAAAGTCCTTAGAGATTGTCTTTTCCAGTTTTCCCACCGCTATACTGAGAACCTAGCAATATATACCCATTCCCTACTTCCAGTTACCTCATCATTTAGTAGTGGGATAGACCATACTCTCTCACTTCTATCCTCATAATGATTAGCACCCGTGATAAAAGTCCCTGAAGTCTTTTCTCCTCTCCACTCTGGAAATGTGTTTCCTCTCCCACGAAATTGCTCTCCCTTCTCTCCTGTATGTTTCCACTGGGTCCTTTGCCACCCGTAATCCTCAAATGCTTCTCTAAATGAGACCTCCATCTATTTCTCTAATGAAATCTGGATTTTACCTGCTGAACGCTTTCTCTAAATGCCCGCTACCACCCTCGCCCCCCCACCCCCGCCCACCTCAGCCTAAACAGAAGGGCTGGAGGAGGGATCAGGATCTTGAAGTGCCTCTTGGCTGCTTTAAGATCATGATGCCTCCACCTTGATGAGAACACAAACCATGCCGTTAGGGGCTGCAGCCGTCCAACTGCTCCCCCTCTGCCTCTCTTCAGTGCAGGCATTACCCTCCCATACAAACTGATGCAAAGTTCTCCATAGGGGAGGATTGGGAACTAAAGAGAAAAAAGTTCAGGGAAAAGGGAGCAAGAGGAAAGGTAGGCTCCTAGGGACGTAACTTTTGCCCAGATTCTTCCTTCCGCAGCTGCCTTGGACATCAAGACAGAGTCCGCGGGTTCCTATGGCACCGAGCTATCCACATTCTATTCTTTCAGGATCTTGTTCCACTCTCATCCTAAAAGCTTGCGGTTGCTTGCCTAGACAACACTTGCTAGAATTATAAAAGTGGGGATATGGTTGTGCTATGCATGGGGTATTTTTACGCTGGGTTTTGCCTCAGAACCGTATTTTTTAGCAACGGCCATGCTCTGTGTTCAGACTCTCCTGTTGTTATGCAGCAGAGGTGTTTTGTTCTCTCTTCTTCTCACTGGTGCTCTTGACTCAATGTACTCAATGCCTCAGGGCTTTGTTTATTGATTCTATTCTCTTTCTCCAGTATCATAAGTGTTTTTTATTTATCTGCTTGATCCCTTCCCTCTACATATAAACGTGCTCAGGCTTTTCCCATATTACAAAATGTTTCCCTGACCTATGCCGCTCTCTAGCAACTGTTCCGTTGAAGCTAAGCTCCTGGAAGAGTTGTCTCTGCTCGGTGCCACTCGTTCTCAATCTCCAATTCAGAGTTTCAATTCTACAATTTTTATGTGGATATCTTTAAAACAAACAGAAAACGCGGGTTATAACAAACACCACATGCCTCATGCTAAATATAACTCATGTTAATTTTTGCTGTTTTCTTCATATGTTGGGGGGGAAATACATCATCACAGATAGGTGCTATTTGTGCTTCTCACTGATTTCATTTCCCTCTTTCCATTATTCTAATGTCGATATTTATTTTTTCTATATATTTCTAAACTATACATGTATGCATATATATACATATAATTGATTCATACATTTATAACATTTACATAAATAGCATACTGGTATATGCTATTAACTTTTTAAATAATGACTTTATAACCAATATTTTTGCTGAAAATATTATTAGCTGAATGGCTTGCTGTACAAGTTCATTAATTTTCTATATGATTTACCACACTGAATGCAAATAATGACCATTTTGGTTTCTGTTTTCAAATCTTATATTCCTTTTTTTGTATGTGAGTGTATGTTGGAGATTGATTTTTCTTAATGCTAATAGAGATGTTTGTATCTATTATGTATTTCATTAATTTGGTCATTTCAATTTTTTCTAGAGAGTGTCATTCTTTATAATTCTATTATGTTCAGTTTTCTTTTTCTAACTTTTGAGATGAGCGCTCAGATAGTTTCTTGTTAATCTTTTTGTTTTCTAACATTTCATATTCTGGGCCGTTCATTTCTTACTAAGTACCTGATTAATAGCATCCCATAGATTTTGCAAAGTGTTTTTGATGTAGTTTAGTTTCAAACGTTTCCTAAATTTCAATTAAAATTTATTTTCAGACCAATGAAATTGTTAAATATTAATTTTGTTTCCAAATGTATAATTTCAACTTTCCTGTTAGTTTTTCTTTTTATGACAGTATGATTAAGAAATGGAGTTTATATACCAATTCTTTGCTATTTGAAACTTCTTTTATGACCATTTAATAAATGCTTTATGTGCGCCTCAAAATAATTTTTATTCTATATTGGCTATATTATATTATTGGCTTCAGGGTTCTACATGTGTCCTAATTAGATCATGCTTATATTTATTTGTGTAGTATAATTTTTTATACACTTAGTGGGGTTTTTTTTGCCTACTCAATGTATTAACTTTTGAGAGCAATGTGTTAAAATACTCTAATCTATTAATTTTTCTATTTCTTCTTATAATTTTGGTTGTTTTTGCTTTATATATGTTAAGACTTTATTGTTAACTATACCTAGGCTTTGTATTATTACATCTTTACCATGAGATCATTGTTATATTACCTTACATTATTAAATAATTACGTCAAAACTGCCTTTTTGGCATAATGCCAGTTTGATTAGATATTATTATTCTAATCCATATTTTTTGGTGTTATTTTTAGTATTAATAATTGTGTTTTGGCAGGGAACAGTGGCTCATGCCTGTAACCCTACAACTCTGGGAGGCCGAGGCGAGATGATCACTTGAGCTCAGGAGTTCGATACCAGCCTGAGTAAGTACGAGACCCAGTCTCTACTAAAAATAGAAAAAACTGGCTGGGTGTCATGGTGCAAGCTTGTAGTCCCAGCTACTCAGGAGGCTGAGGCAGGAGGATCGCTTGAGTCCAGGAATTTGAGGTTGCAGTGAGCTATGATGATGCCACTGCACTCTGGCCAGGGCAATAGAGTGAGACCCTGTCTCAAAAAAAAAAAAAAAAAAAAATTGTGTTTTCTACTTACAATGCACAGAGGTATACTAGTAAATCTTTAACTGGCTCTCTGAAACAGAAACCCTAATTTGTAGCATTTGCTAAATATTCTCAACATGGTGGAATTCGAGGAACAAACTTGAAGCAACTAAAGTAAAGGTGAAAGGAGATGTGCATAGCAGCTCTGAAGAGGTGCTGAGAGACTGTGTAAGCTGCTTTCAGCACATCACTAATGATAATTTTTTTCTTTTTTCTTCTTTCCTTCCTTGTATTAGATTATCCACATTTTGTTTATTTTTTTCTTTTCCCTGTGCTGGAATGGAAAATACACATTTTATGTTGTTTACTTAGGGATTACTCTTGAATTTTTTAACATGAAGATTAACTTAACAAATTAATCAATATCTCTATATTCTTCCTGAATAATCTAAGAGTTTTAGGTTGTTTTAATTTTGACCCTTTGCCCAACTTTTATGTCATTGCTGTCTGGTGTTTAGTTCATGCCTTTTAAGCCTCTGCAAATAAGTCAAAATATCATTACTTGTAGGATTTTAGGGTGTGTTTTTCATTGCCTACTATTGAACTGTAATTATCATGTAGATACGAGATGTTTTCAAACTGTGTTCTGTAGATCCCATTGATATCATATAGGTGTTTTAGGGGCTACTGATATGAATGTGAGAGAGGCCATACAGCTAGTGTTCCACACTTTCATCTCAACTCTAAACACTCCCCTCTTGTTGGCTATGTGTTTATTCCTAACACTCTCTATTTTTTCAATTGATGTATAATTTACATATAATATATATATCCATATAACCAAACCCTGTGAAAAGATGTAGCCACTGTGCAATATCTGAAATACACACACACAACATATACACATATGCACCCCTGAACTTACTTCTTCCTTGAGGTGATAGAGCTACGCTGATCAGGCACAGTCTTTCTAAGCAAAACAGAATGCCAATTTTATATAGAGTTTTGGAGAAGCATGAAATTTAGTGACTAGCAGATTTTTAGAGGAAAGAATAATTTAGCATTGCTGTAGATATGTAGTTATTTGTATATATCTATTGCTGATTGGCTAGTGCTCAGAAGCATGGTCGTTGGAATGAGTCTCTTCCGGGCTGGCTAACTTTCAGAAGTAAAGGGCTTTTGCTGTTTGGTTATTTGTAAAACCATATTTACTAAAGTGAGTTGTCATTGGTTGATGAAGCAAATTTAAAACTAGTTCCAGTGGTTAATTTTTGTGATGACTAGAAGGCTGTCATTTATTAATCAGGCTAAAAATGAGTTCTGGTTGCTTTTATCACTATGGCAACAAAAGATTCAGTCTTCAGGGTATGAGGAATTTTTTATTCTTGATACCTCCTTTTAGTTCTTTCTCAGCCAACTGGATCAAAGTTATCAATAATTGCTCAGATCTTCATCACTATTGTGGATTCTCCTTGAAGGTGGAGTTTGTGTAGGTATGACTTTTGGTTTGATTATTGATCAGCACAATTATATCCTCCTTTTGTCTTTGAGCTATTTGTTGAATTATCTGTCAGGACAGTGACTACAAAGAAGCATTTAAGTTTCTAGACAACAGGAATTAAACAACTATGAGAAAAACAAAAAATGATTAAGGATTGGATAGGCACTCTGAAATCACCCCAAGGGTTTCCAGCTTTGACCAAGAAAGCAGATCCCAATGACTCCCTGAATTTACTTTAGAGAGCCAGGTTGACATTCCTTTTCGTTTGAATATAGATTGATTCATTTCATGGGTAGTGTTAATTCAGACACAAGATATGATAACAACAGTGCAGATTTTCCGTCAGTAGCCAAAAGAAAGCCCTGTATTATTCAATTTTTTTAATAAGGAATTTAGACTTATTTTTTTGGCTGTTATTTATTATAATATTCAAATTATGGACCAAAGATCTGTTGCCTATCTCTTCTGTGGTCTATTCCACTAATTATTTATTTATTTTTACTAATTTAAAGACCTCCATTGATCTGAGATTAAAATATGTTAAAGTTTAATGAACTAATAATTTAGCCCAGAAAATGTACAGAGGACAAATATAAATGCATATGAAACTGTGTTTTGAAAATTACATGGTAGTATACATAACAAAAAATGTTTGGAAATTGTAGAAAGGTTCCCAGAGTCTTATGTTTGACAAAAGTCTCTAGAATATAAAGTAAACAATAATTATATTCTGTTTATAATGAGCTCACAAACCCTCAGAAAGATATACAGAAGTATATACACATACATAATGTTTGATAACCCTGAAAAAATGCTTCTTATTTTGTTGTTCAGTTTTCTTGGGAAATAAACATATTTTGTAATATTAATTCACCTCTCATAAAATGTGAAGAGTTGCCCATATTATGAAGAAAGGTAGCATGATTTTACAGTATTTAGTCCACATGTTTACATGAATCCTTACATGAATTCCCTTTTCAGGAATATTAATAAATATATTGATCTCTCTAATGAAACCACTGTAAATCTGTTTTTAACATTAGTAAGTTTTATATTTTAAATTGTTAAGAAAATTACCTATATTTATGATAGCACTATATACTTGAAGTTTGATAGAGCTTCAAGTTTTTAATATGCAATAAATAATATTTACCCTTTCCCCAGAAAACAAAAGCAAAACAAATAGCAACACATAAACAAAGAAAAACCAAATTGTTATGGCAGGTTTGGAAAATAATACTATTCTTTTTTTCTTTATATTTAGAATAATTCTCATAATTTTTAGTACATATATCCTTCTGCTTTTAAAAGTCCACATTTCCATGAACAGTATATAAATAATTCTAATTCTTTCTCTGCAAATATATGCTTCATAAAGCAATGGCAATGATTACTTAATATCAAAATATGTTGGTAAAATAATGTGTTCACATTATAAAATAAGATTTTTAAAATTCTGAATCATCCATCTGAAGGTTTCAGAATATTTTGCCCTAGACTCCTTAACGTCATGGTAAAAATATGAAGATCTTATGCAGGGCTTGCTGAAAGGTGTGGGTGTGGGTGGGGTGGTAGTCCTCCACCACCAAGCACAATTTGAAAAGCTAGTCTAAAAGCTTCAAGCTTGCAGCTGAAAAGAAAATGCTGTAAAGATAAAGCAGCGCCAGCAAAAGTTGCAGTGCCAGGAATCATTGCTGAGGTATCTAGAATTCATTAGATGACTTTCAAAATTTCAATAGGTTATGTGGGTGAAGGAAACTATGATAGAGAATAGAGATGGATTTAAAAGAAGTAAGTTTTACTTTGTGCAGTTATAGTTAATTAATCAGAAAATAATGTCAGTTTTATACAGTAAAATTTGGAAAACAAGATGTTTATGCCACAAGTCTAAAATCCTGATTTGTCTTAGGGAGTTTCTGACTCCCCCCAAATTCAATGAGTGGTAATCAGTGATTAATTCGTTTACTTGGAATTGTTTCTCAGATTACTTGCTATGGTGCCGATGACCTGGCTTAACATAGATTAGGTAAATTTGCATCTTGGCCCAGAGATCAAGGTGGAAAAGTACCATCGATACCATTGATGGCATTGAAGAAGGCAGGGCACAGGTAGAGACGGCAGTGCAGGGGAGCATCAGGACGAGAGAGTCCAGATAAGAGAAGCCACCTAGCTTTCACCACAATGGGGATGAAATCGTGGATTCAAGAAGTGTGCCACTGGGCTATTTCCTACTTATTTCTTACATAGTAAAATAAAATGGGGATAATAGTTGTAGCCTGCCAAATAGGGGTCTATTGTGAAGACAGACAACAGAACACTATGACAGTTAACATCTGTTACGGCCATTATGCAAAAGGAAGGCAGAAAGACTGAAACAGAACTGGAGGGAATTGGAGATAAATTTCACTCAGTTTACAATTTTGTTTGGCCTTGACTCCAAGAGACAGAAATACTGTTTGAGGAATTCAACTTTCTAATATTATGTGTAGTGGGAAAGGATGCACAAGGGTGTGAAACTGATCTAGTCAGGTTGATGGTGGACAATCTCCTAACTTGAGGATAATTAGGAAAAATAAAGGCAAGATCAAGAGGAGATTCAAGGGAACCAGAAAAAACTAAGTGCTTTGAGAGAATGGAAGCACTGCCACCCAGATAAACATTTCCATTTTGGGGGACTAATGGGCAAAGCTTTAGGCAAAAATTCAGAATGTGATAAACTCAGTAAACAGTTGTTCATGACATTAGTCACCCGAAAACCTCAGATCCAGGCTTCTGCATGGCCTCTATAGCGGTATTCCAGGGTGTCTTTACTATATAACATGATGCCTACTTCCTGTGACTGCCTTTGAATAAAATCTCTATCATAGAAACTCATCATGGGTAAAGTATGTATTTCTCCTACAAAACATTTTAGTGTTATTTACGAACTCTCATGACCATGCTTTTAGATAAAAGAAACATTTGATAAATCACTAAACTCTGATATGGCGATGCCAACCCTCATGGACTTGTCACAGTGTGTAATTTGCTCATTTTAGGAAGTCATCTTATTTTGAAAGTGATATAAAAATATCCTAATTTTTTTCTCTACTCCACTGAAACATCCCCAGATATGAAAAATAAACCTGCTATATGAAAAATTGACTGTTCAGCTGTAATTCTCTTTTAATAAAAAATGTCTAATGTTGAACTGAAAAAAAAAATGCTCTTTGCTTCTACCCCAGAGGAAATATGCTAGAGCTGAGGAGGAAAGGATTGCAGGAAATATTTAGACTACTTTTTCCAGCAAGTGGAATCTGCTGCAAGCTAGGTATAACTTTTCTGCTCTCGGAGTTGCTGCAAGGCTGGTTTGTGAGAATGTATCATTTAGGTAATATGAGAAAATAATGAGTTGCCTGGCATCTACTCCTCAGTGTGACTACACTGGTCTTTTCTTGTTTTGTTCACAGAAACTCTCAAGTAAAATAACAACTGAGTTCCATTGCACCTTTAGATATGCTTAATGTTGTTCAAAACTATGTAAATAATTGCTTTTATTCTAGAAATGTAATTTATTTTAATCTCATCAATAACAATAGTGTTATGTTTGAAAAATTATTAAGGGCCTAAAGACCATTTACTACATTTTCTATGGGATATGATATACAGATGTCTGCAATTTATGATGGTTCTACCTACGATTTTTTAACTTTGCAGTGGTGCAAAAGAGATACACACTAGATAGAAATTGTACTTGGAGTACCATACATCCATTCTGTTTTCCACTTTCAGTACAGAATAAAATAAATTACATGAGCTATTTAATGCTTTATTATACAATAGGCTTTTTCTTTGTGTGTATGTTATGTGAATTTAATATCAATTTTTTTTTAAATTCAGGATACTATGGGGGTACAAATATTTTGTTTACATGAAATGCATTTGCCTTGCCCAAGCCAGGCCTACAAGGGTGTCCTTCCCCCATACAGTGTGCCCCATTTCCATTAGCTGTGGGTTCACCTCTACCCCCTCCTCACCTCACCTCCCCACCCCCCCACCTGACTGGCACCCAATGAGTATTACTACCATGTGAGCACCTTAGTGTTGATCAGTTAGTACCAATTTGATGGCGAGTACATGTGGTGCATGTTTTTCCATCCTGTGTTACCTCACTTCGAAGGATGGGCTCAATCTCTATCCAGGATGATATAAGAGGTGCTAGATCACCATTGTTTTTTGTAATTGAGTAGTATTCCATAGTATACATATACCACATTGGAAACACACAACCTCCCTAAGCTCAATCAGGAGGAAATAGAATTCCTGAATAGACCAATATCAAATGCAGAAATTGGAACAGCAATAAAAAATCTTCCAAAAAAAAGTCCCAGACCAGATGAGTTCACACCTGAATTTTAACAAACCTACAAAGAAGAGCTCATACCTATACTGCAAAAATTATTCAAAAACATTGCGAAGGGTGGTATCCTCCCCAAATCATTCTATGAAGTCAATATCACCTTGATACCAAAGCCAGGAAAGGATGCAACAAAAAAAGAAAACTACAGACCAATATCCCTCATGAATATAGATGCAAAAATCCTAAACAAAATCTTAGCAAACCGAATCCAACAGCACATCAAAAAAATAATTCATCATGACCAGGGGGGCTTTATGCCAGAGATGCAAGGCTGGCTCAACATACGCAAATCTATAACTGCAATTCACCACATAAATAAAAGCAAGAACGAAGACCATATGATTCTCTCAATAGATGCAGAAAAAGCATTTGATAAAATCCAGAACACTTTTATGATAAAAACTCTCAACAAAATAGGCACAGATGGAGCATTCCTTAAAATTATTAAGGGCACATATGACAAACCCACAGCCAATATTATATTGAAGGGGGGAAAATTTAAAGCATTCCCGCTTAGAACTGGAACAAGACAAGGTTGCCTACAATAGGCTTTTTTTTTTACATGAGTTTGCCCAACTAGAGACTAACGTATGTGTTCTTAGCACATTTAATTTATGCTAGGCCAAGGTATAATGTTCAATTGGTTAAGTGTATTAAATGCATTTTCCACTTATGGTGTTTTCAACTTACTCTGAGTTTATCAGGACATAACCCCATCATAAGTCAAGGACTTCTGTACTTCAATGACATTTGCACTTTGAAGGCTCTGTGAAGATGCTGGGGTTGAATGCCTGCAAATACCCAAGTTTTCTTGTTCTGAAAACAATAGAATTTGATGCAGATGCAGATATAGTTATTTTGTTTCTTGAGAAATATATCTTGAAGGCGAACACACAAAATTGCAAACATAAAAATCAGTATGTTTAGTTAAATCATACTTGTAGTAAGAAAACTGAAAATTATATTACTGCTTAGTACTGTTTTAAAAAACTACCTGCTAAAGACGAAAATTGGAAAAAAGCTACCATGGGTAGGTGGAGGACTCACAGAACCACTAACTTTAGATAATTGACTGAAAAACAATAAAGCTTTTGTGTCATCTAGATTATGGCAGGAATAAGTGTCTACTACATACTTGTTCTGTTCAAAAACACAAAAATTTGTTCCATTGTTTATTTGTTTAAAAACTAGTCACTCTTCATAAGGTTGGATCCTTATAAAGTTGAGCTCCCTGGGAGCAGAGATTTTTGTCTTGTGCCTTCTGGCAATCTCTCTTATATCTGTACTAATAAGTACATATACTTGCATACTTACCAATTTGAGACTTTTTAACAATTTTCATTTCACTTCTTCATGTAGAGAAATAAAAGTAGTGATTCTTCTTTTCCTCAATAACCTTAGTCCTTTAAATATATCAACTTATTTGTTCTACTATGTGTGACAGCAATTGCTTATTCTCATTGAAACATTGCTTGTACTGCAAAAATTAAATGAGTTCTGTTAAAGAATCCTAGACAATGGTATTGATTGATATATGACAATGCAGAAAATGTGTGTAGATCAATAAAAGAAATCAAACTGTAAGACTCACAGTTAGATGTAGTACTGATTGAAATATATATTATGTGAAAAATGAACTCCAGAAATATCAGGGGCTCTT
The DNA here is from genome assembly GCA_004363605.1 of Indri indri. Taxonomy (NCBI): domain Eukaryota; kingdom Metazoa; phylum Chordata; class Mammalia; order Primates; family Indriidae; genus Indri; species Indri indri. Next base: position 16,513 of record RJWJ010009192.1, read on the forward strand.
CAATAATACGTACAAGGAGAGGCCTTGCCAAAAAGAATGGCTGGTTTACAAAAAGGTTTAAAAACTTAAATGAACATTTGAAGATACGGTTGGCAAATAATGGCCCTTTCCTTCCCTAATGTCATCATACTTGATTGGAAGAAGGAAGAATAAACATTAATATAAGCTCGTATACAGATATTCTTTTCTCTCTTTCTTTCTCTCTCTTTCTCTCTCTGTTACATTTGTGATTAGAGAAGGTACTGGTAATTTATAAATAGGTACAAATAGAGTGGTGGATAGCTAGAGCTTTTTGTACTGGAAGTTTCTTAGAAGCAATGATATAAGCCATATTAATAGTTTGTGTATATTGGTATACCTATAGATTATTTTCCATTAGCAGTCAGAATGCCTTAGTAATTACTTGCTATGGTTTGAACATGTCCCCTCCAAAATTCAGGTGTTTCCAATATGATGCTATTAAGAGGTGGGGGCTTTAAGAGGTTATTAGGCCATGAGGACACTCCTCCCTTGTTAATGGGAGTAAGGCCCTTATAAAAGAGGCTTCACACAGCATTTGGCTAGCTTGCTTTCTTGCCCTTTTGCCTTCTGCCATATGGGGATACTGCAAGATGGCCTCTCATCAGATACTAATGCTGGCACAGTGATCTTGGACATCCCAGCCTCCAGAACTGTGGGAAAATAAATTTCTGTTCTTTATAAATTACCCAGTCTCAGGTATTCTGTTATAGCACCACAAAATGGACTAAGACATCACCTGCACTTCGCTGTAACATGAGCAAGAAATAAGTTTCATCGTGTCAATTTGGGATTGTTCATTATAGCAGTTTACTTCTCCACACAAATACAAGTGTCTAGGTGTGTGAGTCACTGAACTAGGACCCAGGGACAGAGCAGAGGGAAAATATGTCCCTTCTTTCATAGAAATTGCATTCCACGGTGGTGGAGAAGGTAATAAACAAATAAATATAAAATACACACCAGAAGCAGTTCAATTATAGAAAAAATGTTAAGCAGCATTAGAGTATGGAGAGTGATGATGACATGCAATTTTATATAGAGAAGACAAGTAAAGTCTCCTTAAACATATGATGTGAGGAGAGGACAGAAGTAAGTGAAGGAATAAACCATCTTGGGGGGGCGGGGGCGTGAGGGAAGAATTCCAGAGACAGAACAGAAGTACGGTTAGAAGTACACAGGGTTAGAAGTACGGTTGATGTGTTTAAGGAACAGAAGAGAGGTCATGTAGTGAAGAATCTTACCCAAGAGGGAGAAAGATTATAGATAAGGCCAAAGAATTATTGATGGGGCCAGGTCCCTTAGGGTTTTCTTGCCCATTGGAAGGATTTCATATTTTATTATGGTTGAAACTAGAAGCCATTGGAAGGTTTATAGGAAGGCAGTGGCATGATATGCCTTGGTATTTAGGAGAATTACTCTGGCTGCTTTGGGAAAAATAGAACAAAAGGGAGCAATAGTGGAATTGAAATGTTCCATTAGGAGATGCATCTCCCTATCTCAGATTTCACTTTCCACTGCCTATGCCTGCATGCCCTGTATGGACCACATCAGTAGGCTCCTTGACAGCTGGTTTCAGGTGGGACTCAGCCAGTGAAGAACATGAGCAAAGAACTGAAGTAGAAAAGTCAGAAGGTTCAGGATGTTTATTTTTCAGTCTTCCTTTCCGAAAGTGATTGCTTCAACTTGGCTGAATACCTCGACTCAAGGTCATATTCCTGTCAGGCATCCCTCTCAGGCCCTTCCCCTCACTTCTTCAGGTCCAGCAATGGTGTTGAGTCCAATGTTTGCAATCTTCCCGGTAGTACTCTATCCCTTGTGTTTTCCTACATTCTGCTATCCTCTTGGTTAATGACTTGGACTAGGGTTGTAATTGTGGAGCTAGTGAGAAGTAGCCATATTCAAGACATGATTTTAAAGTATAACTGGCAAAATTTCTGATGAATTGGATATAGGCTATGTAAGAAACAAGAATAAAAAGGAAACTTAGGAAATAGGGCAAAAGAAAGTTCATCCTCCAGTGTCCCATGCTCATTACTGCGAAATGGGCCAATTATGATGGTCCTCAGCATTTGGTGAAAACATAGTTTACTTGAAAACAAACCTAAGTAGATTTAATGGATTCGTTTATTTCTTCATGCTATGTAATAACTCTTAGTTGCCCAGTCATATAGCTCTTCCGGTTTAATATTTTACTTAATGTGAACCCCAGAATATTAATACACTAACATTTTAACTGTTTATTATGTATGTTTTGTATTTTTATACATTTTATATATATACACATTATATACATACATTCACATTTACTTTTATATACATATTATACATATACATATAGAAAAGAACACAAATGTGTATATGGTATATTTCTATACATATATGTATATAGAACAGTTCTATATGGATATATACATAAGTACGTATAGTATATACACATATATACGTACATGTCCATATGGAATATACACAAAAATATACAATTCAGCAATGAGAAAAAATATATTATTTCTATATTAAGCAGCATGAATGAGTCTCCCAAAAACAATATTGAGTAAAATGTAATTGGCATACAGAATACATGTTGCATGATCCCATTTACATAATGTCCAAAAGCTGGCAAAACTAACCTGACTTGTATTATCAAACATTGTTGAATACTATTCCTTTGCATGACTAAACTACAACTTATTTATCCATGCTATCAATGACGGATATTTGGGTTGTGTCCAGTGCAGATTGTTATAAATAATTCTTGTTATAAATATATTTGTACATTACTTATCATGAATATGCATGCTTTTCTGTCAAATATATAATTAGAAGTGGAATTTCTGGGTCACAGTAAACGCATATGTTGAGGTTTAGTAGATACTGCTAAATAGTTTTCCAAATTGGTTGTACAAGTTTACCCATCCACCAGCAGGATATGAGAGTTCTAGGCGTCCCAAATCCTTACCAATACTTTGTCTTATCAGTCTTTGAGTTTTAGATATCCTGGTGGAAGTATTTGATATTTCTTTGTGATTTTAATTTGCATTTCCTTGATGACTAATGAGATTGAGAGTGTTTCATACTTTTTTGTGAAGTATTTATTCATCTTTTGCCCTGCACATCTGTAGCTTAGGAGAGAAAAAAGATCCAGGAATTTTAATTTTTATAGAAAATTTGGGATTTGTTCTCCATGTCTCCAATCAGTCCGTTGGTTTCTAACTTTGCAAATATGAGCTTATTAAGTGATAAAGATGTGAGAAAGCCCTTTTATATATGAAAGCCTTTCCATTACATGTTACATTATATATACTAATATATTATTGTTCTGTATTAACTTTATTTCTGCCCCTGGTGACACATGTATTTTCCCTTTATTAAAATTGACCTTCTATTACATGTAATTTATAATTATCTGTATGAATCTTAATTGTAGCCAAAAAGTGAAATGGGGAGCAGAAGCTGATACTTATACTTCATAGGTTTTATAAACTTAGTTTCTACTGCAGACCTCTTTTACCTATTTCTTCTCTTTTTGTGATCCTTTTGCTGTCCCAGGGCCATCATATACACGTACAAAGAATATTAATAATGTCTTTCTACCTTTGTATTTCTCAAAATCTTTTAACATTGTGAGTTTGTGCTCCAGTATATGTCTACTATAGTCAATGAATCAGAAAATTAGACTTTAAAATTAGACTTTCTCTTTCTGGCTAATGTCAGTCTTACGCTTGTCAGAAGAGAACATATTCTTTTAAGCCAGATTTTTCACAAGAAAGGGAATAGATCATCTTTGTTGACAAATGCATCGTGTTAACATGTGTGCCTGAGAAAATCATGTAGGAAACAGTGAAGAAGAGGATGATGAGGTTGTCAGCCTGCTTAGAGTTTTTTTTTAAAGAAGAGATGTTTGATAAGCCCTCACATTAATATGAATACTGTACATCTAAACCTCAAATAGTTTGCTAAAGATGCTTTTCAGGAGGGCTTGACATCAAAAAGAACATCTAAAGAACAGCCGACCAGAGGGATGTAAGCAAGGTGAACAGACCATCTCAGAAGTACAGATTTGGGATATAATCATTTCACTTTGGAACATTCCGGGGGTCCTTGTTCCCTCCTCTAATTCTCCCTAACTTGATTAGTGCAGATCCAAGGTTAAAATCCTAATAAGGAATCTGCAGAGAAATAAGCCTCCAGAACTGATTTTCTCCTTGCTGCAATGAATTTCAATTATTTAACCATCACCGTAGGAGTGTGATTTTCCAACTAACATTTCACTTAGAATGCTAGGGAATGACTGGGGAAAGAGGAGGATGCAGAATGCAGAGCCTTCTTGATCCTTTATCAGTAATAAAAAATAGAGACAAAGAAAGATGAAAGTAGTTCAACACCTATAATCCCTTGAGAAGAAAACTGAGGACCTTGCTGTCAACTTATATACCACCTGAGAGCACACAAAATAAATGAAAGTATGTAGGCCCTCCTGTGAAAGTCAACGTCCCCGGGATTCAAAAGGCACATCAGACATGCTGCCCTTGAAGCATGACACAAAGGCTGGCATTGAGAAAGGCCAGCTCACATGACAGCAGAAATAAAGTTTGAGATCCTGGATCATCAAAGCAGATTTAAAATATCTGAATTGCCAGAATTATGGACTGTGAAATTTTAATGGCTCCTTCTGTCTGCAGTGGCCTTTCCTGCTCTTTCTTTGTAAGGGAAAGCATAGAGTTCGAGCCCGCAGGATCTGTCTCAGCCCAGTGGAGCAGTTAAGATCAATGTCGACATGTGAAGTCAGACAAATCTGGGTTCAGGTCCCAGCACTACCACTTGCTAGCTCGATGAACTGGGTCACTATGCTTAACCATTCTGAATCTCAGTTTCTTTATGTGTAAGTTCTGACCCTACAGAGATGTTACATCTATCTGCAATAGACAGAGCCAACCCTCAAGGGGTGAATCTATAGACATGTTAAAGATATATTTGAAAAATCAATCTCATGCTTTGGAGATTTAGATTATTAAATGTGGGCTGGCCCAAACTGAGGATCAATCTTTCAGCCCCTGATTTGATTAGCGGACAGTCCTGTTCCATTCTCATGGGTGCAGGATCTAGGGCAGCAGATTTGAAGTGGCATGTGGAATAAGCTAGTGTGAGCTCTATAGAAAAACCATTCAGATGTGTCCTTTAATATAGCCTCCCTCTGAAGAATAATTATCACTTTCAATAAAGCTTTGTGCATCTGCTACATTGAGGGCAATGAGTTGTATACTGGGAATTTAGCCCCCTTCAAGGTCAGACAAGAGCTGAACACATAATCAGTATTGAATTATAACCATGACTTTCCCTACACACACATACATACACATACATGCATCATTATTGTTATCAAATTATGCTTAAGTATGATGACGTCAACTTTTATTGACAATGTTATGAGAAAGATTTGTATGAAATTTGTTGAATTTGTAGAATGCCATTGATTAAACCTGTGTTCTCTTCACAAAGCCCCTAATTCTAGTACAAGAATAGTAATTCTCTTAAGCAATTGATTTGTTTTTATCCAGTGACCATTGCTACTCCTGTTAACTGACAAAGATTCCTTGTTTGCACTTGGTTTCTGGAAAATAGAGCACTAAATTTAGGGCCAAATAATGGTAGGTATGTAGGTCACATTAACATTTTAACATCTGATTACAATTTATGCATTTTTGAAAATGTCTTGAAATATTTTCTGAAACCAGGAGAGGTGCAAATAAATACCAAATAAACTGATTCTGAACGCTTTTTACAAGGTTTCCTGGGAAGGAGGATGGCAGGCACTCTGAGCTAAATGAAGTAGTGTTTACAGGTGAGAGTCAAACCGAAGCAAGCACTGTGTACCCTACCACATTCTCTCTTCTGCTCTTCCTTGTACCTTCACACTAAATCAGCATTCTTTAGAAGAAAAGAAATAGAATAAATGGGAAAAATGTGCTGTTGGCCACAGAGTAATTCTGGAATACCTGTGGAGGTCCATGCTGAGCTCTCAGTTGCACAACTCTAGAAAACGATGCCATCCCACTAGTGTCAGCTGGTAGAAGAGTCAGGGGAAGACCAGCACAGGGCCTGATCACATGCCTCCGAGCACATGCTCCAATTGCTTTCCAACAGTAGAACTGAGGATAATTATTCTCTGAATTGTATTCATGCATGATAAAGTCAAAATAGGTAGCACAAAACAATTAAAGGTATAGGCTATGACAGACAGCGCTTTCAAACTATGTTCATGATCTATAGTTTCCCATGAGCTATTAAGGGATAATCCTCAAATTAAAACAAAAAATTCATTATCAAATATATTTAGAACATTTGGGGCTGACCAAAGATTTCAAAAAATGTTTGTTTTGTTTTGCTGCTTAATTTTTCTCAATATACTTAAGAATTATTCAAGAGGGAAATGTGGTAGAATTGATCATTTTCCCAGACTATTTGCCCACAGAATGCACTTTTTCCTAAGAGCTACTAATATCACACAGGAATCTTGGCTTTTGTGGAATACAGTTTGGAAAATAGTAGATTCTGGTAATTATAGTACTTTTAAGTTTTAGTGAAGTGCAGAAAATACATCATTTCTATCAAGAAATGTAAAAGGCAATATGAACTTTTTTAAAATTTAAAATAATTAAACTATAAGGCTAGACTGAATATTTTATGATGAATCCTATTTCTTCCTAAATTTAAAAGTTATTTTGAAAGATATTTTTGTATCAGAGATACCATTTTAACATACAACCTCCCTCCTAGAAATACACAAAGACATAGACACATACATGTAAACACAGGCACACACACAAACACACACAAATACAAAAAAAAGTGTGTCAACATTCAAACATGTACAGAATCCTTTAAAATGCTAAGGATATACAAAAAGACTTGATAACAAGGCTCAGGCTTCAGACATAGACTTAATTATAGTTAAGTAGCTTAACACATTAACTGCCATGAGGGTTGTATTTAACTCACTCTAGTTTTGACCCTGGGGCAACATGAAGCATATATAAAATCTTACTTGCTGATGTTCTTATTGTTACAATTAATATTGACAATTTAATTCTAAAAACATGGATTAAACGGATAGAAGTCAATAAATTTCATCTTTCTATTGATGTTTACCTTTAAATTCCACTCCGAGTTTTTATTCTATTTTCATAATAAAACACCGTGGCCCCAAGGAAAGTTTCTGATTTTTTTGTGTGGTAGTCAATGTGTTAAATAAGGGAATTCATTTTATAATAAGTTTAAACTCAGAGAATAGTAAAAAAAAAAAAAAAAAGATGCAAGTGCTAGATAATTTTGAAAATACAAAATGCATTTTAAAAATAAAAAACAAATTTTATTGTATTATTCCCCTGCTCAAGATTCTATATGATAGTGGTTTTCAAATAATAATAAACATAAGGAACTCCTGGGGAAAGTCTTATGATTCAAGGTGCCAAACTAAGCCCATCTACTTAACTGCTCTTCTCATAGAACCACAGCAAAATGATCATAAAATGTAAACTGGTATATATACCAATAGCCATAAAGAGAATAAGAGAGGAATATTAGGAGATGCAAGATTCTAATAAATTTCTAGAAGACAGTTCGTGATGGGCAGAATGATGGCCCGCAGTGATACCTTAATCCCTGGAACTACTGATATGTTATCTTACATAGCAAAAGAGACTTTACAGATATAATTATGGTTATGAATCTTGAGATAGGAAGACTATTCTGGATTATTTAGGTAGACACAATCTAATCATATGAGTCCTTAAAAGCAAAGACTCTTTCCCGGCTTTAAGTGACAGAGAGAGAGAGAAAGAAAGAAAGACAAACAACACTGTTGGCTTTGAAGATGCAGAAAGGACGTCATGAGCTGACAAATGCAAGCAGCCTCTAGAAGCTGGAAATAGTAAGCAAACATGTTTTCATGTACGGCCTACAGAAAGGAAGGGAGCCCTGCCAATACCTTGATTTTAATCTGGTGACACCTGAGTTGGACTTCTGACCTCCAGACTTGGAAGATAATAAGTCTTTGGTGTTTTCTGGTACTATGTTTTAGGTAGTTTGTTATAGCAGCAATAGAAAATTAATACACAATTATGGTGGCATGTTGGTTGAAGCCAGGCAAAGAAAGATGCAATCTGCCATTTGCCAGCATGGAACAGTGACCAAAGAGGGGGAAAAAGAGGAACTATTAAGTTTTAGAGGGTTAATATAATAAAATGCTTCAATGCCAAACTATATGGAGTTTCAAAGAAAAGGATATAGGAAACATGATATGGAAATTTTCAAAGGAATAATGTAGGAGAAGCTCCTGGAAATGAATAAGAACACAAATTTTCAGATTAAAAAGCTCCACTAATTGATCACATAATGAATGAATGAAGACACATTACCAGACAGATCTCTGTACAGTGATGCTAAACAGAGAAGAAAATAAATGACATTTAGAAAGTAGACAAAATAAGGTTGTCAAGGATAATCAAATGCCAGATATTGAAGGACAGTGGAGAAATATGCTCAAAGTTCTGAGGGAAATTATTTTCATTCTTGAATTTTGTACCAAGCCCAATTATTGAACAAATATGGTGACACAATAAAACTTCTAAAATTGACAAGAACTTTGACAACTATTCTCATTTTGGAAGAGCAGTAAAATGGAGCAGTAAACCAAGAAACAGATGATCCATGAAAGTAGCACCAACCCAGAAAGTAAAGGCAGCCCTGGGCGGCAGCTCAGCAGCAGGCTGGCAGAGCAATGGAAGCACAGCCTCACATGGAAGAAAGGTCTCCAAAAGGTAGCCCCTTGGGGATTTTAAGTCCCATCGTTCCTCCTTATATAAGCCATCATTATCTCATGCCTAGACTAGTACAGAGGCCTCCTACATTCTCCCTGCTTCCAAAACCTGCTGTCTGTTTTAAATATCGCATCCAGAGCTATCCTTTTAACACATAAAGTTGAAAATATTACTTGTTTGCTCAAAATACAGTGGCTTCTCATCATGCTTGGAGCAAAATTCCATGTCATGGCCCATAGGTCCCTAAATGGTGTGTCTGACACACAATCCAACTTCACTTGTTGTCATTTTTTCCCTTTTCGCTTTCTCCCAACCACAATGCCAGAGTTCAGCAAACATGACAAGCACTATCACCTTAAAATTTTTACTTTTGCTCTTTATTTATTCCAGATACTGACATGCTTTGTCCTCACGTCCTTCAGGACACTGCTTAAGGGTCTCCTCTCCAGAGGACCCTTGCTGATCACACTTTCTAGAATAGCATCTCCATTTCTCTCTATAACCCTATTCAACTTTATCTTTTTTTCCTCATAGCGCTTGTCACTACCTACCATTAAAATCTATATTCATTTGATTTTTATATATTTTTCATCTCCCCAGCAGAATGTGAGCTCCATCAGGACAGAGATTATCCTTTATGTTTACCCCCTAAATCCCACTTCCTAGGCCAATACATGGCACACGTTAAGGCTAAATAAGTTTTGGGAAATGTGTGGCTGTGACAAAAATAAGTGAAGTATAAATAAGGAATATTCTTCACTGTAGGGCTCAGGGGTCATGTCATTCTAGCAACTTTCCTGCTTCTCCAGTAAACAGTTAATTACACGTTGTGATTAAAATGTGTTTTTTTTTAAATGTTTGACTTTTAGAATCAAATTATGTACAAATCAAGTATGATTAGGGAAAGAAATCTAAGTGTCTTCAACCTTGATGATGTGAATGTAGGTTCAATTTCTGAGAGAGAAGGGATCAGACAGAGCCGGAAGGAAGTACGAGAGCATCAATTTCTCATAAAAATGTGCAGTCAAAAATACCATTTATTGATGATGCAGCAAGAAATAGTACTATAACTATAAGTTTAAAGTTGAAGAATTGACCAAAAAAAAAAAAAAAAGGATGAAACCCAAACCAAAGATAGTGATATAGTTGTACCTTCAGGCAGGGCAAGGAAAGTGGTTTCTGTTTAAGTGAGTGAAATCTCCCTCTATCACTACAAAAGTTGTTTTTAAGAACGTATATGTTTAGGCTCAGTGCCAAAGGTTCTGACTTTAATACACGTGATGTGGAGCCCAGAAACATACTATTTGTTTTTGTAGGTGAGGATGATATTGTATCAATTTTTTTTGTTTCAAATTAATGCAGAATAACATCGACTATTTGATGTACAATTTTATAAATTTCAATTCATGTATAGGAATGGGGGAAGTGTGGGACCATAAAAGGGAAGCACCGGGGAGTAGTGTGGACTGATGAAACTGTTCTGTATCCTTGTTGTGCTGCTGGTGACAAAAATATGCCATTTTAAGGAGTGCAACACAAATTCTGGGGTGAGTGGTCCACAGGCCACTACTGAACAGCACTGTTCTCACATTTATTGTGTCATTGTGCCAAATCCAAATGCCACTGCTTAGGTAGATGTCCTTGATCATGGAGGGTCCATTCACTGTCATTCAAAGTGATGTCCTGTTCACTAGTGTGCACCTCAGGCTCTCATTAGACTCAACTGTTATTCCCACCGCTGAGCATTTGCTCGTGCTTGGCTTCCTCTCTGAAGTGCCCCTTCCCATTTTCTCACTCACCAAATTCTGTTCATTCTTTCAGGCTGCAGTCCATGTCTTATCTCCTTTCTCAAAGGAGTCTAAATAAACTAATGATTTTTTCATTCCTCAGTCATATTCTACTGCCTTTATTCTCGTAGTTCAATTCTTAATGGTTCTCTAATTAGCTCATAAGTTTTAAATTTTTTTGACCTAAAATAAATGGAAAGCACTGTGAATGCTTTTATAGTCCTTCTTTGGATCCTCCTGCAGTGCTTGGTACAGTGATGAATGCACAAAAAGTGGTTAAAAATTTATTGATTGAACATACAGTTATATTAATACTTCAAGGTCGCACCTAGGGCAGGGTATGTCTGAAGAGGCAAAGGGCTCAGAGGTGAAATGAAAATGTTGTCAGTACTATAGTGTTGTCTAAGGCAGACATTAGAAAAACATCTTAGAAGTCAGAGACCTGGGAATTGATAAAGAGGAGCACGTAGTCCAGGAAATGCCTTTTAAATGATAACTGATTTCACACAGAATCTGGAAAACACACATAACGTAGTGTATGTTTTCTACACTGGCAGGCTTCCAACTGCCATCAGCAAACCCTAAGGCATTCGGAAAAACATCTAATAAGAGTTATGTGTTATAGTCTCCCTTCCTGCTATTTTTCAAAAGGTAAGATAGGGAATAAGAAAGGCCTCTGGAAATTGGGAGAAATGAGCATTTCCCGTCAGTATTGTGTTTTACAAAACACCGTCAGAGAAGTAAGTTGAGTGTAAGGAAGGCAAGAGATACCTCTGGGACATCTAACACAAATTGGCCAGATGACCCTGAGCAACTCTGCATCAGTCCTTCCCTCTGGAAGATTAAAAATAGGGCCAGATAAAGACAAGCATGCTTTAAACTCTGACGTGCTGTAATTCCAGTTGCAATTCTGTTAATTCTTGAAAATTTTGGAAAAATCCTGGGCAGCATACAAAACAAAACAATGTATATTTACAAGTCCATTTATGTAGAACCTCACCTAGCACCTTGTATTTTAGCTCAAAACATGATATACACTCAGATGAATTCCATTTCTTCAAATTAGGTAAGTAGATTCTTCATTTACTCTTGCCCATGTGTGTCTGGCTTCATATGGGAATTATGTTTTATATCCTTATTAGCATATTCTTGCAGATTATTTACTTCAGGTCATTTCCGGAAAGGACATGGGTTTTGCTGTACAATGCTGTGCATTCCTAATTGCTTTGAATCAATTTCACTTGTGTCGTAGGAACGTGAGAGGCCAAGAAAGGTAGAGCCTTACAACTAGATAGTGGGAAGAAAAATAGGGAAAGATGAAAGAGGAAAGGTTGTGAATCACGTGCCAAGGAAGGAGCAGGCCAGACCAGAGTGAACTGAAAATGCAGAGGGCCATGGGATATAGGGAAGCTGAAACTAATGTGCACTCAGGGTACACCACCAAATCCAGTTGTCACTGTGAGCTCAGTAAAACAGAATTTTCTTAAAAAGTCAAGCTTTGAATCTCCACTTGATATAAAAGGCATTTTAGTGACCTTCTTTCTATATAGTGATTCAAGCAGGTTTAACCCTATGCAATAGTGTTGACAAGCACTTACAGGGAGATCATCTTTATGTCTTATTTTTCTCGAGCTCAAAATGAAAGGTTAATTGAATGTGGTTCTGCAAGTAATGAGACTTCAACTTAAGTCACACAAGACAAATGCAGCATAAACTACTGACTACTTTTCATTACGTATGCGACAATGGACGTACTTGTAGCAAGCCTAAATGAAACGTGATTTCCCTTTGAATAGTAATAGATTTTCTGCTATGTTTAACATTCATTGAATCCAAACAGCTTTATAGCTTCAAGAATTAATAAAATTGAATTTAGAAGCAAAGTATATTACAGTTTCAAGTAAATTATAGATGTATTCTATTTTATGTAAACCCAATATCAAATATTTGCATTTACACTAAACAAGTGAAGGTGTTTTTCACTTTGTATAAGGATTTTCCAAGGAAGCAAGCAAGCTGAGAGCCCATCAGATAGGGGATTGGGTGGGGAGGAATGTTTCACATACAGGGCTAAAGGAAGATCATACTGCCCCTCTATGAAGGGGTCCTTAGTAACAGGAAGTGCTGGGATAAAGCTGAACAACATACAAGCAGTCCATGCAAAAACTCCACAATAGCAGCAGAGAGAACCAGACAGAGCCAGGAGTGGCCAGGAAATACTGTCTACCATTGCCAGGTACCCAATTAAAGAAGATGCTCTCTGCTTCTCCCAGTTACAACATGAGTGAAGTGAGGCCTTAGAAAGGAGGTGGGAGTGGGAAGAGTGGAGGAAGATCCCAGAAATCATATACCTCTCAAATACACTGTAAGATGTTGGAGTACGAAGTGGAGGAAAAAGAACTGAATTTGTGTTCTCTCTACTTCAATCCTCTAGAGGCCCAAGATATTTAAATCAGATATGAAAATGGGTGTTTTAATCTAGACTGAATGAGACACATCTTTTTATAACTGAAAGTGACTAGAAGTATAGAATCTGCTCAAGATATTAAGGGAAGGGAGTTTAATAGAGGGTGGTTGCAAGTAGCAATTAGAAAAACTAAAACTATCACGTTAGACTGGTTAAACCTCCAGCTCCGGTGCACAAGCATCAGTATATGCATATTAATTGTCTAGAGTCCAACCTTTCTAGCCTTTTAGCAGGGATATGTCATAATTAATCACACACATTGACGAACAAGCTTGAAGAAAATAAATAGTTGAATTGACACAAACACCAAGCACTTTTCACCTGGAGAATTCTAAAATGATGTAACAGGTAACGGATGTGGAACAGGAGACTGGGTTGCACCACTACACTGCTATAAAGACCCTGCCCACTCAAAACTCCCCGGATTCAAGATGAGGGATATAGGTGCCATCTCTTTCAAATATACCTCTACCTCCCATCCTCAACACTGTTAAACTCTTAATCTTGCTTAAGATTACAAGATATGTTAATTATTGTTTAGTTATTGTTTAACAATATTTTAAATATTGTTTAATTATATTTTAATTATTACCTTCAACAAGGAAGAAGGGTAAGAGGTATGTCCCTCAGAAAAGAAGAATGTGAAAGATTGGGAGTAGAAGAGAAAGGAGGTCTTAGGCAGAAAGGAGTGAGGTGGATATAGCAGGGCCACAGGGTGTTGGTTAAGAATGGAAATCCTCAAATTAAACTGCATGGCTCTGAATCCTGCTTCTTCCACTATTAACTGTTTGATACTGGGCATGCTGTGTGATACCTCTGTTCCTGCCGCTTCCTCACTTCATAAAGTGGTGCTGCTATATTATCCCCCTCATAGATTTATTATGAGGATTTAGTGTATTAATTTTGGAAAGCACTTAAAACAGCACCAGCCTATATTAAGTACTTCATAAATGCTAATTATTATCATTATCCAGGAGAAGAACAAAAATAACATTCTGAGAAAGACAAGATAAGGAAGAAGTCTTCTCAAATCTTAGACTGAGACCAGAAGTCTATATTTAGGTATATAGGGGACAGTAAGATGAGGGTTAGAGCCAGATGGGGAAGACTTTTCATTTCAGGGTTGGGTGAATTAGAAGTGAAGTGCAAACTGCTTTTATATCTTGGGCCAAGCTGTGTTGTCTCCCAAACGTCAATGAATGGAAGTAGAGAACACAATATTACATAAGGTCTAAAGAGCTGGGGATAGATGGGGTGAGGTGAGGCTCATTGTAGTTTTGATTTACATTTACCTGATGATTAATGATGTTAAGCATATTTTCATATATTAATAATTGTTGGCCATTTGTATATCTTCTTTTGAGAAATGTCTATTAGGGTCTTTTTCCCATTTTCAAATCAGTTTATTATTATTTTTTGCTATTGAATTGTTTGAGGAGAGCAGGTGGAAAGGAGATGAGGAGACATTGGTCAATCGGTACAAAATTACAGTTGGACAGGTGGAATAAGCTCTGGTGTCCTATAGTTAAAAATACTCTATATTTCAAAATAACCAGAAGGAAGGATTTTGGATGTTCTCATCACAAGGAAATGATAAATGTTTGAGGCACTAGATATGCTAAATACCAAAATTCAATCCTTGCACAATGTACACATGTATGGAAAATCACACTGTACCCTATAAATATGTACAATTATTATGTGTCAATTAAAAAAATAAAACTAAAAAAGAAGAGCTTTGTGATATTTAGAATCATTTGGCACCTTGCAGGAGTGCTTTTCTCTTGGAGAGGGAATGTGAGCATTATTAATGAAGGTATCAGATCCTGTAGCATTCCTTGTTTTTTCTCTTTATTTGTTTGAATGAAGAGAAGTAATTAAAACTTTTGGCTTTCTTAAGACTATAATCTTAGAGCAATGATTATAGCTTCTACCCAACATGGTTGTGATAGTTATAAATCATATATAAAAACTTTGTTGTATTATTTAATCCCTGCAACTGGCCAGTTTTCTCTCTCTCTCTCTCTCTCTCTCTCTCTCTCTCTCTCTCTCTCTCTCTCTCATGGGAAATGTTCCTTTATTTAAAAAGGAAATTCAGCCAGGCAGGGTGGCTCATGCCTGTAATCCTAGCACTTCAGGAAGCTGAGGCAGGATGATTGCTTGAGGTCAGGAGTTCTAGGCCAGCCTGAGCAAGAGTGAGACCTTGTCCCTACTAAAAATAATCAGCCTGGCATCATGGCATGGGCCTGTAGTCCCAGCTACTCAGGAAGCTCAGGCAGGAGGATCGCTTGAGCCCAGGAGTGTGAAGTTGCAGTGAGCTATGGAGCTGTGGTGACACCACTGCACTTCTAGCCCAGGCAACAGAGCAAGACCCTAAGGAAGGGCGGTGGGAGGGGAGGAAAGGAAAAGGAGGAGATGAGACCAGACCAGACGAGGAAGAAGAGATGAAAACAGAGGAGGAAGAGAAGACCAGAGTGGAGGAGACCGGATGAGGAAGAACAGACCAGACAGGAGGAGGAAGAGGAGATGAGACCACAGGAGGAAGAGGAGACCAGGAGACCAGACCGGACGAGACCGGATGAGGAAGAGACCAGACCCTGGCTAGGTTTCTCTGTTGAAACTCTTTGAGAAGAATCAAAGAGAGGCTGAGTTGACATCTTTCTCTCAGTGAGCGCTTAAAAGAGGAGTGATGAACATTTTCTGGTGGTGGGGAGGAATTGGCGACTAGTTTATTTTGTTAGTATTTTTGAAGCTGAGTGGGAGTGGAAAAGTTTTCTAAATTAAAAAACCTAGGCGTGGAAAGGTAACAAAAAAGATGAGTCTATATTAAAATAAACAATATGTTCCCCCAAAATTTAATGTAAAACTGTTCTCATGTAAAATGTGAAGATCATATCAAGAGTAATCTTGACTCTCAGAAGCAAATCTCTGTGCATGACCATCTCATACATGTTTATGAGAACAAAGTATGTAGTTCCTACAGGAAGGAGAAGGGGCACCTTGGGTGGATACAGAAACCTTCCAGATTCATTTTTTGAACTCTGGAACCCTGATGCTAAATGATATGCCAATGAGCAAAGAAAAGTTAAATTTTTATATAGAGTGAAACTCTGTAAATATTCAGTCATCTGGTTGCTTGGTTCTGGCAAGGCCTTAGTTTAACATATAAAAATAACAAAAAGGCCATTAAATGTGGCTTTTTACACAAATCTCAGGTTTCCCAAATGCATATTCCAAAGGTCCCTGGGAAGGACCACTTTTCTCCATGAAGCCCAGCTGCTATTCCCTCTTCTGAGTGTATTCAGTTCTGCACAGGGTTTCTTTCACTAACGTTTTTATATTCTCAAATCTAAAATTATTAAATTTTTTTACAGTCAAGGGAAATTATGTTTGCTTTTATAGCTAGAATGATCAATGTAAAATGTTTGAAAGTATTCAAGGTCATTTGTCTGATCTCAACTTCCAGGGATAAATCTTTGCTTTAACAGTGCATGTCCAAATATTTTATATTCTTGTCACATAGCAAAACCCCAAATATCTTCCCAATAACCAGAGTCAGTGCTGTATTTTTAGTATTCTACTTTTACTTAAATATGAAAATGACATTCAGCTTGGGTCATTTTAAATGATTATTTGCTATTTAAAGAAATAAGCACCCTTAAATAAATAATGTACATTAAAAGACAGGAAAAATAAATTTATTTCCAGGTACTACTGTTGTAATACTTTTCCACTTTTTAAAAGTGTAGATCAGCTTTTTCTTAATATCAGTCAAAAGATAAAAGTACAAGTACTTTATTCCATAAACGTCACACATTGAGGTGTGAAATACAACAATGCCAGTTTTTTCCTCCTCCCGGATTTCTGATTTAGTTGATTTTGAGTCTTCTCTGAGTTTCTGTGAGCATTAGTGCTACTTTCGAGACTTCTATGAACTGTTTCCCACAAAGGTTCGTCCTAAACACATTCTTTCTTCTGCTACTGAGAACAAGGTGAAGGAAGAGGAAGGGAAAAAAGAGTAAGCATCCTCCACATTACTGTCAGAAATCATCTCCACACAGGACACAGTAAATAACATGGTTCTCTGAGCTCCACCCAAGGGTACGGGAGGTAGAAGGCACTGGGCACATTGGAAAGTGAAGGGAAAGATGACAGGATTAGTCATAGGAAACTTAGATGGATGTGCTGAAAGATGGATGCAGGAGTCCATCTCCTCTACATGTTTTTCCAATAAGTCTTCATACACATTAAATATGGTTTTTCATAGAAATATTTGAAAACACTCTAAGGAAATAATCAGGTATACATAGAAATTCAAAACAAGGTCATTCCACTTCCAGGCTTATATAATTGTCAAAAATAGGAATCCTATGTTCATGGATTGGAAGACTTCATATTGTTAAAATATCTATGGATTCAATCTAATCCCTATCAAAATCCTGACGACATTTTTTTGCAGAAATAGAAAAAGAAATCCTATAAGTCATATGGAACAATAAATGACACCGAATAGCCAAAGTAATCTTGAGAAAGAAGAACAAAGCTGGAAGCATCACATTTCCTGCTTTCAAAATACAATACAAAGCTACAGTAATTAGAACAGTATAGTGCAGGCATAAAAATAGACACACAGTTCAGTGGATCAAAACACAAAGTCCAGAAATAAGCTCACCCACATATATATGGCCAACTGATTTACAACAAGGTGCCAAGAATACACAATGGGAAAAGGACAGTCTCTTTAACAAAAGGTGTTCAGAAAACTGGATATCCACATGCAAAAGAATAAAACTAGACCCTTATATCATACACAAAAATTCACTGTTTTCAATGCAAAATAAATCACAGGTACACTTAAACTAAAAAAAAAAAATAGCAAAAAAAAAAAAAAAAAAACCCAAAACCCAAAACCCCCAAATATCTCAGTTCAACAGAAAAATTAGTTGAGCGTCATGGTGTACACCTGTAGTTCCAGCTACTTGTGAGGCTGAGACAGGAGGATTGCTTGAGCCCAGGAGTTTGAGGTTGCAGTGAGCTCTGATGATGCCACTGCCCTCTACCCGGGGCAACAGAGTGAGACTCTGTCTCCAAAAAAGTAAAAAATAAAAAATAACTCAATTAAAAATGTGCAAAGGACCTGAATAGATATTTTTCCAAAGAAGATACACAAATTGCTAACAGGTATATGAAAAAAAAATGTTCAACATTACTAATCATTAAGAAAATGCATATCAATTGTAAATTGTGCTGCTATAAACATTCAAGTGCAGATGTCTTTATTATAGAATGCCTTTTTTTCCTTTGGATAGATGCCTAGTAGTGGGATTGCTGAATCAAATGGTATTTCTATTTTTAGCTCTTTGAGGCCAGTCAGGTAGGGGGGATGGGGAGGTGAGGGTTAGAGCGGGTGGGGTGGGTAAACTCACAGCTAATGGAGATGGGGCATACTGTATGGGGGAAGGACACACTTGTGGCCCTGGCTTGAGCAAGGCGAATGCATTTCCTGTAACCAAAATGTTTGCACCCCCATAATCCTGAATAAAAAAAAAAAAAGAAAATGCATATCAAATCCATGATGAGCTATAACCTCACACCTGCTAGAATGACTATTATCAAAAAAAAAAAATCAAGTGATTAAGATTACAGGGATTGGTGATAGTGTGGGGAAAAAGGATCCATGGTGAACTATTGGTGGAAGCATAAACTGCCGCAGCCATTATGGAAAATAGTGTGGAGGTTCTTAAAAACATTAAAAATTAAAAATTAAAAACAGAACTACAATAAGATCCAGTAATCATACTATATATATCCAAAAAAAATTAAATCAGTATCTCAAAGAGATATCTGCATTCCCAAGTTCATCACAGCATTACCCAAGGTATTGAAACCACTGAAATGTTTATCAACTGATGAATGGATAAAGAAAATATGGTATATATAATATATACAATGGAATATTAATTCAGCCTTATAAAAGGAAGAAACTCTTGCATAAATAACAATATGGATGAAGGAGGAGATTATGCTAAATGAAATAATCCAATCATAGGATAAATGCTATGTGATTTCACTTACATGAAGTATCTAAAATAGCCAGACTGATAGAAACACAAAGTAATTGACAGGGGATTGGGGGAGAAGGAAACGGGAGGTGGTGCTCAATGGGTATAAAATTGTAGTTAAATAAGAAGAGACAAAATAAGCATCAGAACAAGGCTGAAGTATAACAGACATTTTGGAATTATTATACTGAGAACTTAAAATAAATATAATTAATAAATTAACAGGGCTGTAATGATAAAGTAGACAACATTCAAGAAGAGATGGGTATTGTAAGTAAAGAGATTAAAACTCTAAGAAAGAATCTAAAGGAAATACTAGAAATCAGACAATAGAAACTAACAGAAATGAAGAATGCCTCTGATGGGCTCATTTGCACACTGGACATGGCTCAGGAAAGCATGAATGAGCTTGAAAATATGTCAGTAGAAACTTCCAATCTTAGGTGAAAAATAAAGTAGAATGAAAAAGATAGACTAGCCAAGAACTGTGAGACCATTACAAAAAGTGCAATATAGGCATAACAGAAATAGCACAAGGAGAAAAAAAAGAAATTCATTTAAAGAATAACTGAAAATTTTCCAAAATTAATGACAGTCAGCAAGTGCAGATCCAGGAATCTCAGAGAACACCATGCAGAATAAATTCCAAAAAATCTACAGCTATGCATTTTATATTTAAACTGTAGAAAATCAAAGTGAAAATGTTGAAAGAAGCCAAAGGGTTTGCAAAACACCTTCCCTACAAAGGACCAAGGATAAGAATTACATCAGATTTCTATTCAGAAACCATGCAACCAAGAAGACAGTGGCATGAAATATTTAAAATGCTAAAATTTAGAAAAAAGCTCCAACTTAGAATTCTGTATCTAACAACATTTTTCTTTAAAAATGAAGGAGAAATAAGGCTCTCTCATATAGGCAAAAATTAAGGGAATTTCATCAGTAGGTCTGCCTCACAAGAAATGTTACAAGAAGTTCTTCAGAGAAAAAAATAATAATAAAGGTCAGAAACTTGAATCTACACAAAGAAAGAAAGAGAACTAGAGAACGAAAAATGAAGGTAAAATAAAGTCTTTTACTTTTCTTATTTTTAATTGATATAACAAATAAAAGTTTGTTCAAAACAATAATAGCAACAATTTATTCCTTAATTATAATTTTGGGATAAGTGAAATGAATGAGAACAATGGTAAAAGGAATGGGAGAGCCAGATCAGGAATATTCTGTTATAAGTCACCTGCACCACACATCAAGCAGTACAGTATTTTGAAAGTGGCCTTAGAATAGTTGTACATGTATATTTCAAACTCTAGGGCAAGCACTAGAAAAAGAGAAAAAAAAAGTATAAAAAGTAAGAAAGTAAGTTTAATTGATGTACTAATAGAGGACAGTAAGTGGCATCATATCAAAGAAGGTAGAAAAATTGTGGAGGCATATTGCTAAGTGAAAAAGTCAGTTTGAAAAGGTTGCCTATTTTATGATTCCAATAATATGACATTCTGGAGAAGGCAGAACTGTATACACAGCAAAAAGATCAGTGGTTGCCAGGTATTCAGAGGGGGAGTAGAAGGGATGAATAGATGGAGCATGGGGCATTCTTATGGTAGTAAAACTATTTTGTGTGATATTTTAATGGCAGATGCAAAACATTTTGCATTTGTGAAAAGCCATAGAACTGCACAACACAAAATGTGAACCCTAGTGTGAACTATAGATTTTAGGTAATAATGATGTACCAATATTGGTTCATCAGTAAAACAAGTGTACTGCAATAATGCAAGACGTTAATAGTAGGTGACACTGTGTGTGTGGTGGGGGTGAGAGAGTATATGGTACTCTCTATAATTTCTATTCAATTTCCCCATAAACCTAAAACTGCTCTAAAAAATAGAAACTTCTAATTTAAAAAAAAACTATATATGCATTCATTAAAGAAATTTTGGAAAAACTGAATGGTAGCTTTCTCTAAGTGATGAGATTAAAGTCTCTGTTGTTGCTGATTTTGAAATTCTCCCAATATGATATCATTTCTTTGGGTTTTTAAGAGATTAGTCCATTAAAAGACAAAATTGTCACAAGTAACACATTACTGACTTGACAGGAACCACTTTGTCAAAAGCCAGAGAATGAGCAGCCAGCTGAAGATTATCTAATTTGAAAATAAAATGATCGGTTTGAACAAACGGGCCACAATTTGAGATAATCCTGGGCCTTACTGGACACCGCCCTGACGGCAGCCAGTGTGCAGTGGGAGGCACCTGAGGGATCAGGGTCAAAGAGGATGGGAGCCAAGCACAGAAAATAAGGTGTGGAAAACAGAGGATAATGTGGACTTTGCTTGCTACTAGGGAAATAGACATTCAATCCCTGGATCAGACAGAAATGAGCTACTTTACGTAGAGTAAATCTTTCATCAACTTTTGTCCACAGTTTCAGCATCTGGATAATAATGGAGATGAAGTCGATGCTGCCTAAGGTGCTTCCTGCTCTAAAGTCCTAGGTTTTTAGCACTAATTCATAGAGAAGTAGACCACTCATGATGAGTTTTCCATTGTCTCCATAACAAATCAGGTTTTGGACATTTTTTGAGGGTCATTCTTCTGCCTAATACAATCCACCCTCTGGATCTGTTCCGCATACAGAACACATTTACCCCACCTCAAGGTTGCCAAAAGTCTCATCCCATCATACATCAACTCAAAGTCCACACTCTCATCTAAACCTCATAAACGCTGAAGTCTCAAATCTCACTACCTAAATAATCTAAATCAGTTATGGGTGAGGCTTTGGGTATAATTCATTCTGGGTCACAGTTTTTCTCCATCTGTAGATCTGTGAAACTAGAAAAACAGTTATCTGCTCTCAAAATGCAATGGTGGGACAGCCACCAGATAACAGTGATAGGCATCATGGTTTAAAAAGGGAGAAAACAGAAGGAAAAAAAGTCACCAATCCCAAATAAATTTTAAATACCACTGGATAAACTTTATTAGATTTCAAGACCTTAGAATAACCCTTCTTGGTTCCCGGTTTCATTTTATGGGCTTATAGCTTTGCTCTTTAGGTCTTCCTTCCTTTGTTATGAAGAGTAACACGTGCTTGTAGCTGAGAGGTTTTTATCAGCCTGTTACCTGCCTATGGAATTTTGAGGGTCCAATGATCTCCTTTCATTTAATGCTGTCTTTGCCCTTTATAGTTCATGCTGGTAGTGTTTCTGCTGATATGAAATTCTCAAGCACCTTGTGGGTCTCCCATGTATTTCACAGGGATTCACTCCATTAGACAAGAGGTTTCTTCACAAATCGTTCCTATATAATCCCATCTCTAATTCTGGATTTGCTGAGATGGTTGAAGGACAATAACCTTAAATCTTCTGAGATGTTTTCAGGTTTGATTGAGGGAGTCTGTGAGTTACACCTTTAAAATCTTTAAAAAGCATTTTATGTGACTTATTGCCCTGTCTTTTATAATGTGTCCACAACAAATTACCCCAAATGTAGGGGATTACAATAGCACAAACTTATTATTTTACAGTAGGTCAGAAGTCTGGTACATGTCTTACTAAACTAAAATCAGCAGGCTGCATTCCTTGCTAGGTATTTTAGAGGAGAATCTTGCTCATGCATGTAGTTGGTAGAAGTCATTTCTTTGCAGTTGTAGGACTAAGGCCATCATTTTCTTGCTATTTATAAGCTAAGGGTGCTTCTAGAGTGCATCATTACCCCTTAGTTAATGGCACCTTTTCGCCATCTTCAAAACTAGCAATCAGGTTGAGTCCTTCTCACTTTATATCTCTCCATCCCACTCCTCTCTTGCCTCCCTCTTCTGCTTTTACGAACTCATAAAATTAGATTGGGCCCACTTGGATAATCCAGGATAATTGTGTTCTCTTAAAGCAAACTGATCAGCAACCTTGATTCCCTTTTGTCAGGTAATGTAACATATTCACAGACTCAGAGATTAGGACACGGAATCTTTGGAAGGCCAAAGATCTGCCTATCACAGTAAGAGCAAAAATAACCCTGCCTTTCAACACATACCCATAGTCTCATCTAAGACCAATTGTGGCCAAGTCTTAAAGGAAATTTTCTACCCTTCTTCATATTTTTCCTTTTTCCATATAGGAGATATCTTCTGCTCCCTCCCACACAGGGGACTGGGGGCAGATATAATTCTGCCTACTTTTCCACACATTCCTCCTAATTTTTCCTTGCAGAAGCAGAATTTCCCTATTCAAGTTGTCCAAACCTGAAACATCAATTTGGTCAGGTTAGGGGAAGCTGGAGTTACTGTGTCAAGGGCAAGAAGCAGATTTCATAATTTCTTTTTCTCTCAGGGTCTCATGGAGCAGAAAGGTCAGAAACCTTTCATCCAGCAGAGGCATCTCTTTTCTCATTTTTTCTTTTACTTTCTGCAACCCTGACTGGCCTGCTTATCCTTCTTCACTATGAGTGAGTGGGTAAGTCAGGTTAGACCTACCCTCTACACCCCTATGTCTTCCCATAAGTGGGTGGGGAGAAAAGGGTCACATTTTGGTTTGGGGTCTAACTCATATTCTCCAATCCAGTTTTTATCCAGAAAGTCCTTCTTTGAGCTTATGGAGTGCTTTCAAAATTATAGTCATCTCTGTGTTCGTTCAGATTTAGCACATAAGTTTCCTGTGAAGTTCATTATTTAGCCCTTGGAGAGGAAGCAGAAAAGCACCGTGAAGCTCAAACAAGAACACTTGCTTCACTCTTACTATGTTGCTGTGTGGAACCCGGGGGCTTATTTGAAGTATTCTAGGATTTTCTACAGGATAGTTTAACAAAAAAATAAAATAAAATAAAATGAGATAGAGGATCCCCATTTACCATTATTTTATCCATAAAAGCTAAAGTTATATCAAGTTGAGTTTTGCATAAGGCTTTACTTGATTAACACTTCTTAGTGATAAAAACCATTATGTTAATACAGCACATTTACATTAGTAATCAATGCTATTGTGGTATCACTACTGGTTGGTATGTATCATATGGCAGCCAATTTTTGCTATTTGGTCGTATTTGCAAGAACAGGAAAGAAAATAATCCTAATTTTGAAATAAACAAGTGAAAAAGCCACAATTTGATAGATACGTTATTTTTGGCCCATCACCCAGCCCCCTATCTTCTGCTAGTAGTATCCTGATTTTGTTCTGAAGAATCATCCTTGTCCTGACTTTCAGCCCATGTAGTTCAGGTGAGGCTTCACATTTGCTCCTGTGGTGAGTGTGGGAATCAAGTCTGACCAACCTGAGCATCCCACTCTTTAGCCACATTGATCAATGTAGGAATGAACAAGTGATGAAATCAAAGACAATGAAATGCAATGAGATTTTTGGCAGAAGGGTTGGAGGACAAGTATTCCATTTTTCTTACGGTTTTGAACCTGGATGCATATAGACTTGAAGATCCTTGTAATCATCTTGTCACCAAAGTCACATAAGGGAGAGAAACAGAAGGATAGAGTCATGATGACATAATCTGAACCCCTGAGACCAGCTCCACCTGTAGTTAACCTAATCCTTGAACTGTCCAGTCATGTAAACCAATGTAGTTTCTTTATGTTTAAACCAGTGCGGATTGACTTTTCTGTCTCTTGAATCAAAGGAGCCCTAACTCTTGACTAGCTACAAGGTTTATATGCTCTAATACAACAACTTAAACCTGTCTCTGAAGAGTTCTTAGTGACTTTCCAAAATACAACTATAGCTTTTGTTGTCATCTACACAGATAAGTATAATAATATAGTAGAAGATGTCAAAATGTATAGTTTAAAGAATAACATTTAAGTATGCCAGATTATTAAAATATGTGGATTTTTTTCTCAAAGATAAAGTCTTAATTATACTTCAGGTCTCACATACTGTGGCAACTTAGAGATCACAATAGAGTAGGTGTTATGAATTTTTGGTTGTGTTTTGAGAATCACAGGCATATCTTTTCTCTCAGTGTAGTATCTCCAACAATTTGCTTTGCTTCTCGAAATACATAGCATATCGGAATCAGAATCAGAATCAGAATCAGAATCAGGTAACATAATGTATCAGAATCAAGATGATGTAAGGGAACACAAGGATTATATGATTCTTTTTTTTTTTTTTTTTTTTTGAGACAGAGTTTTGTTCTGTTGCCCCAGCTAGAGTGCAGTGGCATCATCATAGCTCACTGCAACCTCCAACTCCTGGGCTCAAGCTATCCTCCTGCTTCAGCCTCCTGAGTAGCTGGGACTATAGGCCCACTCCACCACGTCCAGTAGTAGAGACAGAATCTCACTATTGCTCAAGCTGTTCTCGAACTCCTGAGCTCAGGCAATCGTCCTGCTTTGGCCTCCCAGAGTGTTAGGATTACAGGAGTGAGGTACCTCACCCAGCCGATTATGTGATTTTTTATCTCATTTTATAATTGAAGAATGAAGTGTAAAAGAACTAAATAATTTGTTCACACTCACTCTTGTTGCTAATGGCAGAAGTGCAACTGGATCTCAGTTTTCCAGATCCCTGCTCTAGGATATTTCTCTTTTTCTCAGCTCCTAATGATGCGGATATGGCCGTTATTTACTTACCTCCTAAACTTTCACATCAGAGGAGTAATAATAAACTAGACTGGAATCAAATTAGTACCTTCCCTACATTTCTGTGTTAGCAAGCTGTGCTGGGAACTTTGACCACAAAGGCACTTTTCTACTAAAGTCTTAACAAGGAGCACACATTGACTTTATAGCTCATATATAATAAGGGTCACTCTGAAATTGCCCTTGTCAGGAACTAGGACTCACAGATAAAACATCCTGTGGGTAGTGAACTCTCCTCAGAGCCACCTCATCACAGAGACAGAGCACTTTTGTAACACCCACATACCTTATATTTTATGTTACAGATGGCATTTTAAGCTTTCACTTACAACGAGTCATTGTCAAGCTCAGAGGTCAGATGAACTGAATAAAACAGGTATCAATTTAATGGGAACTAGTGATTGAAATACTTTCTCACTTTAGTAAACTCCCTGAGCCCTGTAAGAACCTCTAACATGTCCAATGGAACGATCTCTTTAAACCACCAAAAGCTCATTTACACACTCTTTGTAACTGATCGTTTAGTTCAAGACTTCTTTGAGCAATTGCTTTCTTTGTACTAAACTTCGGAGCATATACTCTATAAAAACAAGGGAAGACTCTTTCAGACAGCATCCTAGGCAAAGAATTTATGAAGAAGACCCCCAAAGCAATCACAACAGCAACAAAAATAAACTAATGGGACCTGATCAAATTAAAAAGCTTCTGCACAGCCAAGGAAACTATCATTAGAGTGAATAGACAGCCAACAGAATGGGAGAAAATATTTGCTTTCTACACATCTGATAAAGGGCTGATAACAAGAATATATATAGAGCTAAAAAAAAAATCAACAAGAAAAAAAATCAAACAACCCCATCAATAAATGGGCAAAGGACATGAACAGAAACTTTTCAAAGGAAGACAGAATAATGGCCAGCAAACATATAAAAAAATGCTCAACATCTCTAATCATTAGGGAAATGCAAATCAAAACCACAGTGAACTATCACCTAACCCCAGTCAGAATGGCCTTTATCAAAAAATCCCAGAACAACAAATGCTGGCGAGAATGTGGAGAGATAGGAACACTCTGACACTGCTGGTGGGACTGCAAATTAGTACAACCTCTGTGGAAAAGAATTTGGAGATACCTCAAAGAGCTAAAAATAGAAATACCATTTGATCCAGCAATAGCACTATTAGGTGTCTACCTAAAAGAAAAAAAGGCATTCTATAATAAAGACACTCAGATGTTTATGCAGCACAATTCACTCGAATGTTTATGGCAGCACAATCCACTATTGCAAGGATGTGGAAACTACCCAAGTGCCTGTCAATCCGTGAGTGGATTAAAAATATATGGTATATGTATACAATGGAATACTACTCAATTACAAAAAACAATGGTGATCTAGCATCTCTTATATTTTCCTGGATAGAGCTTGAGTCCATCCTCCGAAGTGAGGTATCACAAGAATGGAAGAATAAGCACCACGTGTACTTGCTATCGAATTGGTACTAACTGATCAACACTAAGGTGCTCACACGGTAGTAATATTGATTGGAGGTTGAGGGTTGGGGGCGAGTAAACTCACAACTAATGGACGCAGTAAGCATTGTATGGGGGAAAGGGCATGCCTCAAATCCTGGCTTGGGTGAGGCAAAGTCATAACATGTAACCAAAATGTTTGTACCCCCATAATATCCTGAAATAAAAAAAAAAGTCTGACATTTAAAAAAAATCAAATGCAGAAATCTTTCTGCTAACCTCATGGTCAATATTCTGCTTGACAATGGCAGAAGGCTTATCAATGAGATGTGGATGTTCCACTTTCTTTAGGTGATTAAGGACCAAAGCTTTTTTACCTCATTTTTCCCAGGTACCTAGATCCCATTTGTGGATTTCCTGATGACAAAATAAGAATGTTCCTTACAAACAGCAAGATGACGCTCAATCTTATTTTCACTTCTCCTTCTGTGTAGCTCTCTAATTAACACGCTTGAACTGGCCCTTTTTCTTCAGGTTATTAGCATTGCGTATTTGCTGGGTGTCTTAGTCCTTTCAGTGTTGCTAGAAAAGCACATCTGAGGTTGGGCAATTTATAAAGAAAGGAGATTTGCTCATGGTTCTACTCAAAAACATAGTCCTGACATCTGCATCTGAAGAGAACCTCAGGCTTCTTCCACTCATGGGTGGAAGGGGAAGGGGAGCCAGTTGTGTAAGGATCACATGGTGAGAGAGGAAACAAGAGAGGTGGGGAAGTTATAGTCTTTTTTTTATCAACCAGCTCTCATGGGAACTAATAGAGTGAGAACTCATTTATCACCCCGCTCAGGGAGGGCATTAATCTATTTGCGAGGGATCCACCTCCATGACCCAAACACCTCCCATTAGGCCCCACCTCCCAACACTGCTACATCAGGGTTCACTTTTCAACAGAAAGTTTTGAGGGGTCAAACATCCAAACTGTAGTATTGGGTGAAGCTGAACATTATCCATATCCATCCCATAATTTCCTGCTCTAACTGTATATGACAATCTATGCATAATGTTCCAAAGGGATAGACTAAAGATACTCAAAAAGATTTCACGACAATTTTCCAGGTTCACCTTCTCTTCTGCCCAACTTGCTCTACTTCATTTTTAATTATCTTCAGTTCCTGAATTTATTTATTTATGTTCCTGTTCACAGGACTTCATGTTTGCTTTCCCTGTGTTTGACACCACATGGTCTTTATATTTGGCTAAGCTTTATATTTCTGGTAATTTTTATTCAAGACAACCTTTTGTAGACAACTTATTCTGGCTTTAGTCCTTTGGGTCCAAAATCTTGATCCTGATTCCTTTGGCTAGCACATCGACTATATCTTCCTGGTATGTTGAGGAGAAGAATTAAACAACAATCTTGCATAGAAGAATGTTTCTTTCTGTGCTATATATATTCTGAGTGCCCACCCTTCCAGTCTCTACACTTTATCTTCACTTGAGAAGTGCTTCTTGCAAAAGCCAATTTTAAGGGTTGCATTGGCACAAACAGCATGATGACAGTACTACTAGAGCCCAGGCTCAGTCTCTGGACTGGGCATTCAGAGCAAAGATTGCTTATTACCTTGATACCAATGTTGTATTTCAACGGATGCCGTCTCATGTTACCCAGATCCCCCTACAGGATCGGAAGCGTTGTCTGCTGATGGCTCAGTGCTGATTTCCTCTCTGGGAATTTCTCTCTGGCTGAAGGGATCCGCTTTATCCAGATTATGCTACTGCCTCAGGGGCATCCAGCATCCTATGACTTGTTGACTTGGGGGTACAAAGACCAGCTCCTTTGCCTCAATTTGAAACAACTCTTAGGCCCATCCAGCTTCAAATCTCCCCTTAGTCTCTATTGTTACTGCACTACATTTTAGCTTCTCTGCCTACCAGTGCTGTTTCCTTCACTCCCTGCAGATGTTGTTCCCTATGCCAGAGAGTACTCTTGTAGTAAACCTGCTCACTAATCTCTGTATTGGAGTCTATTCCTAGAACAAAGATCTTTCTTTGCAATTTAATGTTAATTTGGGCTGTAAAGCCATGTTTGTGAAAATAACCATTTCAACAGATCATAGAATCTTAGGTAAATTTGTATGTTCATGTCAAACAATGGATTAAATAAACATCACCACAAACATAAGCAACGCATTTGGATAAGTAACAAGACTAGGAAACAGTTGTGTTTACCTGCTTTAAATAATGTTGAGAATATGCATGGTGGTTTGCATATTGACATTACTCAAATGCATGACTGCATTGTAAATGAGTATCAATAGGAAACCTTTTAAAACATAAAGAAACCTCAGTTTTCCACAAAAATATGTCAAGAAGAAAACAATTTGGTAGGCAACTGCAAGAAGAAAGACATAAGTCATACCTCTTACCACTAAGAATAGTGAATAATCTTTTTCTTTTTACGGTTTACCACCTGACTAGACACTATGAGAAAATTAAGTTAGAATATGGAATTATTTTTAACTTATTTTAAAAGCTGCATACCATATTTGGAGAATATATGTGTGTATTTGAGGCAAGTGTAGAGTTTCAGGTATGCAACATTTTCAGGATAATAGTTTGGTGCTCTTTTAGTTTCGCAAGTTTTAAAACAGAATATAAATATTTTATAACCCTACCGCACACACAAAGTTAAAGCCCCGTACTAATTATGCCTATGGATCACTGATCCCTTTTTAGTTTCCCTATCTGTAAAATGAAGATAACGGTATTTACCTTCCATAAGGATGGTGAGATGATGAATTTCCTGATGTGAATAATGTATTTTGAAGATGAAAAGCTTCATATAAATGCTAAGTATTATTATTGTGCATAAATTTATGAGGTATCACAGGTTCATAATTTCAAAGAATACATTAAAATCAAAATTTATTGTGAATAATCTTTGAGGTTGTAAACCGGAATTAAATATAAGGGTAAAAGACAATCTTCTAAACATTGAACACAGATGGTACTAATTTTGTACAGATATTTCTTGTACACAGTTTTATATATCTCACAAGTAGACAAAAAACTAAGTAGGCATAAATTAACTTTTAAAAATCATGTGATGTTTGGCTTTCAAAGCTTTGTTCTTTCTTGTTATAATTCTCAATTATGAAAGTTTAATAAAAGTTCCTCTTTTCAATTATTTTGTGTCTTTGGGAATTAATTGTAGAGCACTAGGGTTTTACCCTTGCTCATCAATAATAAAATTTTCACCAAAAGGCATATGGTTATAATAGTGTTGATCCTTAAATGCTTTTCTCATTGCCATAAAAGGTATAATTTTTCTCAATATACCCCTTTTGCCTCAGGAAAAATAAATCCTATGGTGAAAGCCTTGTTGAAATTCTCTTGGGTTCATGATCAAAGTGACTCTCCTATGTTTCCTAGCTTTGTGCTATAGTAATGTATTTCAAGGACAAATGAGACAAGCATTTTTGCTTAACTTGCGACATGTGGCATTTTATTCCCAGGCAGCTATCTGCTTGGAATATTCTCTATTTCTTCCTGGCTATTTCCACAAATCCAGGGAGACTTGGGCTCCAAAACCAAAGCATAAGCCCCACGTGAACGTTAATGGCAAGAACCCTACTTGCTTATTCCACAACCACAGTGCGGGGGCCTTAATTTTGACTTTGATACACACCAGGAGAGTTAAGCAGTCTCAAGAAAAAAAAAAAAAAGCCTCTGTTTTACTTTTATTTTTAGCTGTTTTAAATGCAGGCATTTGGAAAGTAGGGTGACCTGGTCTAGATATGGTGAAAAAATGTCGCTCTGAAGATTGCTGCAAAAGCAATACCCTCACCTCTTATTGCGTACTTCATTTTACTTCTGCAAGGAGTTGTCATCGTTTATATCTAGTTTCTACTCAGAAGGATGTTCAGACCAGCAATGCATGTGTCTGACTAACAGTGAAAAATATTGCTCTCCCTCTTAAGAGTAGCATTAATTTATTTTAAATGTGAGGGCTGCCAGCTAGCACAATAGACAAATCCATTTACTGAAATAGGGCTTCATTGTCGTGAAAGCTAATGCACATCTAGAGGGAATGGAATTAACTCTGTGCTTGCTGGAAGCATCAAGTCTATATTACAAATTACTTTAAAAAGTTTAAGTGAAGACAACAAAAAAGTTAAAGACTTTTTTTAGATAAGCAAAACATTCATTTGTCTAGATGAGAGTGTCACCATTTTTTTCTGAAGGCTACTTTTGGAGCAACATCAGAGGTAGACATTCATTTCCTTATTCATGGAACTAATTTTTATATTGAGTAGGTTCTACATGTCAAAAAAGTGTTCCATGTATGATATAAAGAAGAAAAAAATGATAGAAACCCTTGCTCTCACAAAGATTACATCTAGTGGGAGAATTCCCAAAAGTCTTTCACTAGATGTATGTAAAGAAAGCTTGTGTCTATCTACTGTGCTCATGGTCCCATGTCTTACCTAAGATGAATTCTTTGGAGCGGGTGAAGAAAAAAAGACAAGAAATTAAAAAATGAAGGAAGGGAGGGAGGGAAGAAGGGAGGAAAGAGGAATGGAAAGAAGACAGAGGGGAAGGAGAGAGGAGGAGAAGGGAAGGAGAAGATAGAAGAGGCCAACTTTTCTCAAAATACAAAGCAAAACCTCAACAACAGCAACTACTGCAGAAAAGATTGTTTAACTCCTAGAAATTCAGGACAGATGTTGAGGAAATCCCAAGTGCTAAATCCATTGCCTTTTGATGTCTTCCCTCCTGGGTGTCTGTGTTGGGAGACTTCTGAACTGCTGCTTCAGTCTCAATTTACAGCTTTGAGTAGTCAACTGAAGTTGACGAGGATCCAATTCCAAGAGAGATTTTGGGATAGATCTAATTTTAAAACAAATATTGTTATAGGACATTTTATTTACAAACCAAGATGTTTCTTATATAGATATTTCATTTACATTGAAGAAATGAGAATTAATTTAAATCAATCATGTATATTTTCTTTAACTCAATAGGATAAAATGTTATTCGTGGTTTTTAAAAAATAAAAAATTGGTAAAATAAACAGATTACATTATCAAGTACCTACCAATGAGGTGATAGATTTTGGAAGAAAGATATTTATCAGAGATTACATAACTATTGGCTTTTTACCCATTTGTTTTCCTTTATTGAAAAAATGAAAATATCTAAAGGAAGGGTACATGGATATCTATGGCTATTTTGCTTTAAAAATCAACTGTCCATAGAGTTTGAATGAAGAGATCATTAAGATCATCACATCCTTATTACAGCCTTACCAGGTTCATTGCCCACTGCTCAAGGGGAAGCCAATACACTGAGACAGCAGGAGTTACAGCAGAGAGAGTTTAATATCTCAAGCACCATGAGAAAATATGGGAGGAAATTCTCAAATCCATCTCCCTGAGAATTTAGGAGAAAGAGTTTCTAAAGATAGTTTGGTGGGCAAAGGGCTAGGCAATTGGGTCTGCTGATTGGCTGGATTCAGGCGGAACCATAGGAGTGCAGAAATTGTCTTCTTTGCTGAATCATTTCTTGGATGGAGTCTCAAGACCAGTTCAGTTGAGGCAGTTCTCCAATATGGGCCACTGGTCTGGGTGGGTCAGCCAGTCCACCACAATGCAGGGTCTGGAGGATATCTCAAAAACTAGCCTTAGGTTTCACAAGGGTAATGTTATCTATGGGAACAATGAAAAAAGCTAACAATCTTTTTGACCATGACCTATATGACTCCTGATTACTAGCAATTATAGGAAAGTAAGCTGGGGAATAATGGCTGGTTATATATATATATATATATATATATATATGTTTCCCCTGCCACAGTTCCAACCATGTTGCCCTTTATTAATTTTATAAAGGGCAGTTTCATCATTAGATTGCTTACATCACTGTCACATTTCCTCAGATGAAGAGGTCTAGGTCCCACGGGCCACCCCCTCCTCCCTGCCATCTCTTAATCTTCTCAAGCTCCCACACCACCACTCAAGTTCCTCAGCGAGGTCCCAGCCAGGTTGGTTGTACATTAGAATTGTGCAAAGAGAGCTTTTTTAAAAATCTGATACCTAAGTCTAACCTCAAAGTTTTAGATTCAGTTCATCTTGGGTATGGCCCATGCATGGGTATAATTTTACTCTAGTTGATTCTCATATATATCCAGTGTTAAAAACCACTGTCCTAAAACCATCCACTCAAAGTCTGTCATCAAAATCTGTTATCAAAAAATCCCACGTGAACATACTCATCTACTTCTTCAAAAGTTTCTTTCTTTTTGCTCTAACTTAAATCAGGCTGTTTCCTGAGGATAATTCTTCCTTTTGTAGGGGTGAACAGAAAAGCTTCCCTTTTGCCCTTGAAAAGTTTGCTGAAAATCACTGACATGAGGCAGATTAATAGGAGAAAAGATGTGTAAATTTATTTTATCATAGTTTTATCCAACACAGGAGGCCTTCAGAATAAAGAAGCAACCTCCTACGATGGGGTGCTGAAGCTTATATACCATCTTGAGGTTACAGAAAGAATGGGGGCTCAGAGCTTGGCCAAAAACAAGTTATGATGGTAAATCAGGTTATAGCAGCAATACAGGTTATGGGAGGCGGTAAGAAGGAGGCTTGGCTAGCAAAGGTGGTCTTGTTATGTAGATGAAACCTTCAGAGAGAATAGATGGTAAATCTTTCTTTCCAGATTTTTGAAGGTATCAGACTCTCAGTTAATCTTTCATAGACTGGACAGGGGAAGGTCTGGCTGCATTAATAAAGATTCGCTACAAATTCAAATTTCCCCCACAAAAGACAGGCTTGCAGGGCCCCTTCTGTTTACTGGCCCTCTGACAGCCATCTCAAAATATGTCAAAAAATATATTTTAGAGTGAAATATTTTGATTCCTCCACTCTGTAGCCTTCCACTCCCTCCTCAAACCTGCAACACCTCCCTCTGGCATCACACTCAGCTGATGACCTTACCTATCACCGCTGCTTAAAGAAAAAA
>RJWJ010009193.1:0-50754 GCA_004363605.1 Indri indri
GACTGTGTGGGCTTCATCCTCAGGATGTTCAGAGTGTAGCAGAAAGGATAGTAACTGGATTACGACACAAGAGTGGGGTGTGAGCTATCCTGAAGCACACACAAAGCCATTAAATCTGTTTCTCACATTTCCAGCTCTTCACAACTCAGCCACTGAGGTTCCCTTCTGGAAGCTTATTCTCCCCAAGCCTCTAAGTATAATAAATTATGCCTGGAGCAGAACATGTATCCACGGCCTCTGTCTCCTATGCTCAGCCCACATAGCTCCTTCTAGTGGGCTTAAATTAAACGACCTGCTAAAGCCTTGTCTCTCCTCTGCTCAAAACTATATCTGTGAACTGGCTCTTCCCTGCTTTCTGGGATGGCATAGATAAAATAATCATCGATACCTAAAATCCACACTGTCCCCCCATCCAGAGCTACGTACCTGACTCAAACATGCCGACATCCATTCTCACCACCGCCTCAACAGCTAATCAGATGTCCTTCCTGGTTCATCTACCCAGGATGCTGAAGCCATCCCAGGTCCCCATTAGAGATGGGTGTGTAAAGGCAGTGAGATGTGTCAGGGAACCGATGAACAGTTCAGTATGGCAGGAGCAGAAGGGAGGGAGAATTGAAGAAGGTAACAGATGGCAAAGTCCCGTGAGGACTCATCCTGAAGTCCGTGGAGAAACACTGGTGGTTTCAGCAAGGGAGTGATCAGATCCAGTGTTAAGCCTCTGGCACCAACATTGCGGAAGTGTAACTACAGGTACCTCAAAGCCAAAGAGTAGTTTCATCAGTTCAGGTGAATCCAAAGATAATCAGAACCAGGAAAGTGGTGCCGAAAATAGAACTAAGGCTGAAATATTTCATAGCTCAAACCAATAGGAATTG
This sequence comes from Indri indri, assembly GCA_004363605.1. Lineage (NCBI taxonomy): Eukaryota > Metazoa > Chordata > Mammalia > Primates > Indriidae > Indri > Indri indri. Next base: position 879 of record RJWJ010009193.1, read on the forward strand.
GTGATTGTTACTAAAAATTATAATACATTCTGGGAGAATAAAACGGAGATGAATGAACCATAGAGAAGTAAAGAGATAAGGGCCAAAGGTGGGCTTAAGAGGTTACAGAATCTCAGGGAGTGCAGAAGTCAGCAAAGCAGAAAGTCAAAATGAGGCTGCTGCTGATGTTAAGATTAGAAAGGTGATGTTTGCAAACGCAGGTGGAAGGAGTGGTAAGGAAAGAAAATAATCATATAATCATATACTCCTCTGACAGGGGAAAAATGATAATTTACTAACAGAAAAATACTATGTCTTTTTCAAGTTTTCAGATAGAATTTATCACAGGTGAATTTTTAAAGCTCCCTGCTTGGAAATGTTATCAGAAACCAGCTTCGTGTTTGTATCAGTGATTCTAAAACTAATGCCTCTGGAGAATGGAGAAATTCTAGTCCAAATGCATAACTAAACAAAAACCTAAAGTCTTGTTTGTAACAATAAATAATAACTAATTCTGGTTGGGACACAAAACTTCCTGGTGATACAAGAAAAAAGAATTTGATTAGGTTTTTAATATGCTGAAAATAAATTTAAATTATATCTCGAAGCTTAAGCTCTAAGATTGGTTAACATCCCCTGCATGGAGAAACAATTTGAATTTACATTTCAAATGAAAAAGCTAATTATTTACTTAACAGGTAACCCCTTGATTATAGGTGTGTAAAGATCACATTTATTAATTCTAAGTCTAGATGGATTTTTCAGGTTTTATATTCCAAAGGAGGCCAGTTCAGCTTCAGCACTTTTTTATTTAAGGCATTACATTTATTTAAGTTTAAGACATTACTTAAATGTAACAATTATCTGTCAATGTTAACATGTAAAAGAAAAGATAATTCATAAATTTTAAAATTGTCCTTTTCAGCTATGGATTTTCTCAGCATTTAACTTTAAGTTGAACAGGACCGATGTCATGCCCCTACCAAAACTTCTTGGAGTTGTTTACTGCAAAGCCAAAGTCTCCTAAGATGTTCTGCTGGGTGTTGCAGGGAGTACACCTGGTTAAGTTAGCCTGGACACTTAGAGTCCAGAGGTAAAGAAGTCAGTTTAATTTTAGTCAGTGCAGGTATTTCGAAATTATTTGATTATGGAAAAAAAATATTTTGCATAGTATGCAGATAAAAGCTAATATGGCAAGCAAGAGACAGCTGTCCCTGTAAAGCCAGCCTGCAAGGTTGGCTTGGCTCTTGGCTAGCATCTGGGAACTTGGATTTTGGGAGGGTTTCTACTATTCTCTAACACATAAAGTATCTCACTGTGCCTACACTGTGCCAATAAATATGGTTTATGCTGAACACCTGCTTTCCTTCTGGGAGTCAGGAATTTTGGTACATATCAGGCAGAGGGTGCCTATGTGACCAGCCACAGATGAAAACTCTGGGCACTAAGACTCCAACGAGGTTCCCTTGCAGGCTGCATTTTACATTTGTTATCACAACTTGTTGCTAGGGGAAATAAGTGTGTCCTGAGTGACTCCACTGAGAGAGCGCCCTTGAAGCTTGCGCCTGGTTTTGCCTGGACATCGCCCATGTGCCTTTTTTCTGTGCTGATTTTGCTTGGATTCCTTTCATTGCAATAAATCTTAGCAATGAATACAACTATATGCTGAGTCCATGAGTCTTCCTAGCAAATCACCAAATCTGAAGGTGGTTTGGGGACCATTAATACACACAGCATTCGCCAATAGTTTGCCAGAATGAATGTTCCAAGGACATAGAGAAACACTGCCCAAGAGCATAGCTTTATTGAGAGAATGTACGTCAAACACTGAGCACGTGGTCTGGCAGATAAGATGGGATCTATAAGGAGCAGTCATTAATACTGTTACTCCAGCATTCTTACTGCTAATCATGCCATTCTGGGAATATAGGACCCCTCTTGGCCATGCTCTTGAATATCTGCCATGTGCTATCTATGCTGCTTCACACACAGTAACCACTGGCTGGATGTTTGTTGAATGAATTACAAAGCCTTTATTTACACAGCGCTGTGCCAACACGGTAAAGCCCATTTAAAGCATGCAGTCAGTCTCAGCCCTCTCGGAGCTCACAAACCTAAAACAAACACTATCAATAAAGACAGAGTTGTAGATGAAAATGCAGACAGAAAGCTCCTCAATAACAAATAAAGGGAAGCAGAAAAAAAGAGTGGTCGATATAGCTTCGCCAAGCGGAAAGCTTGACACATACGTACGTTTCTAATTTTGGAGGCTGAAGTGAGGATGGACTTTGGAGTTCTCCATTTCTAGAGATATGAATTATGTGATTCCACGAAAGCCTTTCCTACAAAACTGGTAAACCCACATGGGAGAAGACTTCACAGTTAATGAAGAAGAACATGCTTATAATAGTGATGTTACTCTTTCGAAGAAAAAAAAAAATCGAAATCTAAGCCAGCTGGATACAGTGCTTGTCCAACAGGTTGCTTATTCCAGTAACATTCCACTTTCACTAAGGCTAAAGTCTCATATACTAATTGACCACAAGTATAATATGATAACCTCATACTCCAGTTTGCTCAGGACAAGACAAGACTACACCTGTAGTCCTGACCTAAATATTAATATAGTCCTTTTCACTCCCCAGAGTACTCCAGGTTTGGACAATAAATGCATTCTACGATGACCCTAACTTTAATCCTATGAAGACAAAAGGAACAAAGATTGCCAGCTGAATCCTCCAGCCCTGGAGACACAGGTGGAGTCTTAGCAATAGATGGGCAAAGCTCTGGAAGCACCAGGCAGCTCATAAATGAACCTGACACAGGCCACTCTTTGGAGGTACAGTGTCAACAACAGCCTGGACCCTGGAGCTGGAAACCAGGGTTCAAATCTTGGTTCTACCAATTACTCACCATGTCTTGGGTAAACTACTTAACTTCCAGTGCCTCAGTTTCCTCAACATTCAAATTAAGATTATATTAATATCTACCTCACTGGGTTCTTATAAAGACTAAGAAAAGGTATCTGAATAGTGTTTGGCACTCAGTACATGGCTGAAAATATTAGCTGTATTTGAAGATACTTTCCTCTCAGCCAGAGAAGATGAAAATCCAGTTTGGTCAGGGCCAGTGTGTAAGTGGTGTCTATGTCTGTCTCCCAAGACAGACGCTGTCAATTGACTGTAGTTCTCCTTCCTGCTGAGTCTGGAGGTAGCCTCAGAGTCTTCCTCGACATAGATCTCCAAGAAGATAATCCTCTAAGACTGCAGTCCCCAACCCCCCAGCCGTAAACCAGTACCAGTCCGTGGCCTGTTAGAGACTGGGCTGCAGAGCTCTGCCGTCCCCACCCCAACCCTGGTCCGTGGAAAAATTGTCTTCCATGAAACTTAGGAACCAGAGGGTGGGGGCAGACAGCAGGAGGTGAGCAGCGAGCAAGTGAAGCTTCATCTGTGTTTACAGGTATTTACAGCTGCTCCCCACTGCTCGCATCACCGCCTGAGCTCGGCCTCCCCGACCGGCTGCTTCCCATGGAAAAATTTGTCTTCCATGAACTGGTCCCTGGTGTTAAAAAGGTTGGGGACCACTGCTCTAAAACAATCACTTTCTGGGAATTCTCCCAAGTATTGCCACTGTCCCCGAGACAGAGAATTCTGTCTATTCTGTGGGGATCTATTCTAATGACCTAACTCCCTGAGGCCACCATGAATCTAACGACTGGTGGTGGTAGGCTTGCTCTGGACGGGCTTCTACATCAGCTTACAAGCCCAACCCCTTCTGACTGAGCCATTCTATCCTTTCCAAACACACCTGATTTAGAAAACCCTGGCTTATGATTATATTGGTTGCAACTCAGATGATTTGGGGGAAAATCTTCTAACACTGGAAGATGACCAATCCATTTCTCTAATGGCATCTCCATGTAGCACAGGACAACTCCTCACATTCTTCTGGGCCCTGTTCTTCCCAGTCACCTTCTCCTCAGTAAATGTCAATCTGTCCCTTTTACTGGATCCGAGACAAAAATCTCCTAGTCCTGAAGTTCTGACACTATCTGATTTAAAAGCACACTATGAAGCAACAGTAATCAAAACTGTGCATACTGACATAAAGACATATATCTAGATCAATGAAACAGAATAGAGAGCCTAGAAATATATCCTTACACATACAGCCAAAGGATCTGCAACATGGGTGCCAAGGCTACACAATGGGAAAAGGACGGTCTCTTCAATAAACAGTGCTGGGAAAACCAGGTATCTACATGCAAAAAATGAAGGTGGACCCTTACCTCATACCATATACAAAAATTAACTCAAAATGGATTAAAGTCCTACATGTAAGACCTAAAACTATAAAACTAGTAGAAGAAAACATAATGAAAAAGCTTCAGGACATTGGATTGTACATTGATTTCTTGGATATGATACCAAAAACACAGGTAATAAAAGCAAAAATAGGCAAATGGGACTATATCAAACTTAAAAAAAAGTCTATCAAAGGAAACAATCATCAGAGTGAAAAGGCAACCTACTAAATGGGAGAAAATATTTGCAAATCATGTATATGATAAGAGGTTAATATTCAGAATATATAAAGAACTTCTACAATTCAACAACAAAAAACAAATAACCTAATTTAAAAATGGGCAAAGAATATGAATAGATAATTCTCCAAGGAAGATATACAAATGGCCAATGAGCATTTGAAAAGATGCTGAACATCACTAATAATAATAAAAAAAAAGCATATCAAAACCACAATGAAGTCTTACCTCACATACTCATTAGAATGGCCATTATCAAAGGAACAGAAAATAGAAAATGTTGACGAGATGTGGAGAAATTGGAACCCTAACATACTGCTGGTGGGAATGTAAAATGGTACAGCCATTAGGGAAAACAGTATGGAGGTTCCTCAAAAAGTGAAAAAGAGCATTACAACATGATCCAGCAATCCCGCTTCTGGTCACATGTCTGGAAGAATTTACAGTAGGATCTCAAAGAGACACTTGCGCACCCATGTTTACTGAAGTGTAATTCACAATAGCCAAGAGGTGGAAGGAACTCAAATGTCTATCAACAGATGAATTAAAAAATGTGGTATTTACATGCAAGAGAATATTATTCGGTCTTAAAAAGAAGGAAATCCTATCATATGTGAAAACATGGAGGAACCTCAGGGTCAATATGCTAAGCCAAACAAGCCAGTCACAAAAGGACAAAGGGTGACTCTACTCATACGAAGTATCTAATGCAGACAAATTAATAGAACCAGAAAGTAAGAAGACGGTTGCCAAGATTTGGGTGGGAAGAGAAGAAGAATTAGTTTCCAATGGATATACAGTTTCAGTGATGTAAGTCGAAGTGGTTCTAGAGATCTGCTATACAACAAAGTGAGTGTACTTAACACCACTGAAATGTACACTTCATACATTGACTGCTACACTAGTAAAAACTTTTTTCCTTAGGCCACAGTGTTTTATTATGAAACTAGACTAAAAACTTTGAAAACAAAATGATCTTCTCTAATTCAGTGAAAAATTTGTCATTTTTTATTGTTTTCTGTACGTGAGTTATATGCAACTTGAAAAATAGTTCTCACGGCTCCCAAGGTGAAGAGACGTGTGAGTTACATATGCTTCATGAAGCCCCCGGCTCAAAACTAGCCCGAGTTAAATACAACTCACATGGCAGTGAATATATCAAAAATGGTTATGAAGCTGGGTGTGGTGGTGCATATCTGTAGTCCCAGCTACTCGGGAGACTAAGACTGGAAGATCGGGAGGATTGCCTGAGTTCAGGAGTTAGGACACTCAGCTACCTTGCTGGCCACCCCACCTGTGTGGCTCTCTTTCCCTGCAGATATCTGCATAGCTCACAACCTTCTCTTTCATCAGCACTCGGTTTAGATGTCTCCTCTTCAGAGAGGCCAGCCCTGTAGGGTATCGCTCACCCCTGCATTCATCATCCTCCTGGTCCTGATTAATTTTACCCAGGGGCATTTCTCGGAAGCTGCCTGCTCTCCTGCTGTAAGTTCCCTGAGGGCAGGAGCTCTCTCCTAGTACCCTCAATAGTGCTTGCAAATACTGGGAGCTACATAGGTGTCAGCTGAATTAATGAATGACTAAAGGAGAGTGGGGCAGGTGGAAAAGACAAGTTCACTTCCAGAACAAAAGAGCTCAAAGGAAGTAGAGGGACTGGAATGAGGTCATGCCTGTCTGTCTTCTTGGCGTGCTAGGAACCTCAGAATCTTGGAGAAAGGTTTTCAGTTAAATGCAGCTGCAGAGAATAACCAGCGTGGTGCCCCAAGCTTGGTGGGTAGCAAAATAAGACCTTCCTGGAGTCACAGTGTTGAAGAGAGCCATGTGACTCTCACAATGACAAGTGGCTCTTCTGGGAGATTAAAAAATTATTAATTGCTTTTAGTACATAATCTGTGTTTAGAAAGGGCTTTCCCCTCTCGGCTCTCGCATCTGTGACAAAGTGCCCAGGCGGTAGATCACTAACTTCATTTCCTCCTCCCATTCATCTTTTTTATTTCCAACTTGAGGAGCTAAACCTGCTGCTCTCCCTCTGCAGTGATAACTTACAACTGAACTACTGCTGATCTCTCACGTTAATGAAACCTCGCTTTAGTTCTCTTAAGAATGACATGGCAGGGCTATTAAACAGCAAGTGTGACAAGAAAGGTGCTGTATTTAGAGTGGGGAATGAAGCACCACCCTCTAGACTCACACTGAGTCTTGGCTTCTTAAACGTTCCCCAAGAATGCAGTTGAGACGCGGAGGGCACCTTGCAATGCCTGACCCATTTCTCAAGTCGAGATGAAGCGTTCATCCCAAGCCCAGAGCCAGGAGAACAGGATGCACATGTCCCTTCCAACTAAAGACAGAACAAGAGAAGACTGTCATGCCTCAGTCTATGCCAGACCAAGTTCCCCACGACTTGCAGGCAACTTTATATAGAATGAAAGAGAAGGCATTCAAAAAGGAAAGTTCAATGCCATGAAACACAGAGACTGGTTGAATGAATGGTTTGTCTGAAAGATTTAGAACCTTCAGGTGCCTGAGATGACAGAGACCAGGATCTCCCCTGCAAGTCCAGCCCAGAACCTACCTAGAACCAACCTAGGCAAGAAACAAAGACCACTAAGGAGACGGAATCCCACCCACACAATCACATGTTTTCTCAGGATTTCGACAAAGACCAAAACAGTGCTTACTTAATGAACCAGCTTAAGGGAAAACAAGATTTGTTCCTCGGTCCCAGTCTAATTCTCCAGGTAGAAATTAATTTGGTAACCAGTATTCCAAGGGGAAGACACACGATGCAGCAGCAATGAATGGACTTTGGCATTGGAACACCTAGGATTAAACTCCCACTCCTCTGCCTCTGGTTATATGACCCTGAGCACAGTCACTTTACCTCTCTGGGTCTCATTTCTTCAAAGCACCATTGTGTAAAGCATAGCTGGATTGTCACTATCATGAAATAAAAATAGTGTTTATTGAGCACTTTATTAGTTGCCTAGTCCTGTGCACTTAGCATGCGATGTCTCATTTTATCTTGACAATAGCTCTAGGAAGCAGATCCTCTCATTTCTCCCCTTCTGCAGATGACGAAACAAAAGCTTACAGGTAAACAACTTGCCCCAAATTATGTAGCTAGTGAGAGGCAAAGTTAATATTAAAACATGATACTAGGGACAGTTTTCACTCATGATATTGGAGACTTGCACTTTCCGATACAAAAGCCACCAGCCAAGGGAAGCTATTTAAATAACTAAGTTAAAAATTCAGTTCCGCAATCGCACTAGCCTCAGCTCAAGTGCTCACCGGTCACCACGTTGGACCACCACGTCTAGCGGTTTCTCCGCAGCCGCCGCCCACCGCTGGGTGGGGAAACTGCAACCTTTTGATTTCAGGATTGTTCTCTTTTTGAGCACCAAAGGAGGCAAGGAAAGCTTCCGCTTTCTCTGCTGCCTCCCTTCTAACGAAAGGATTCGTTCTGTAAAATTTGGATTCAGTCAAAAGGCCGCGCATGTGGCCTTAAGGCCGCACAGGTTCCCCGCCCAATCCCTCACATTACAAGTAAGGCGCCCCGAGAGGTGAGCTTCGGTAGTTTACGGTGACTTGCTTCTGTAACCTTTTGCTTAGCATAACGTCGCCAAGGGTTTATGCGTGCTGTAGTATGTATCAGCACCTCATTCCTGTTTATGGCTGCATGATATTCCACTGTACAGTCTGCCACTGTGTATTTATCCATTCATCGGTTGTTGGACGTCCCTTGCCCCTTTATTTACTAAAACAACAGGAAGTGTTAGTGTCGCACTATGTTAATGGAGACAGTTAAGCCAGAATCTGTTTCCAGAACTGTCTTTCTGAAAGAGCCACGCAGCATCTCAGGAAGGCATGTTAGCACCCCTCGGGCATCTCCAGGCGAGCCATTTCTCTCTGGTTTCACTAATTAAATTTTTTCTCACCTACGTTATCCAAAGTGTGATTTCTATAATGGTTAATACTTCTTATAGGGTAATACTTTTAAAAGATTTGCTTTCTTTTTTTTATTTATTTTTTTATTTCAGACTATTATGGGGTTACAAATGTTTAGGTTACGTATATTGCCTTTGTCCCACCCCAGTCAGAGCTTCAAGCTTTCTTACGAGTATGAAAAATGTTGGCTTACACTGGTTTCTCGACTATAGGTCTTCAAAATGTCCTTACTGTATAAATGTGCATTATAAATTTTAAAGAAGCAATGGCAGTTTTCAATGTTTCCCAAACGTTCCTAAGGGAGCACAGAACTGCCAGGTGCTTCTGTAGGTTTGGGGGCATCTATCGGTTCTCAAGTTGTCAGAAATAGTTTGGAAAAGCTATTTCATATTAATATCTAAATCCTTTTCAGGTCCACACAATTGGGGAGGAGGAGAGTGTCCACACTCTTTAGAGATTGGAATGCTTCTGCCAGGCTTAAAATAGGCACATTTGGAATCACAAGTTAAATATCGTAAATGCATTTAAATGCAAATTATTTCTGAATTAATCATATAAGCTATATAAAGCGTCGTGAGTTTGAATTGCAGTCAAATGGTAACGACTCATAACTTATAACACAATATCCATTTGAAAATATCTTAATCCTTTAGCACTTCATAGCACACAAGTTTGAGGATCTCAAAAGCAGTGAGTCATAAAAAAAGAAAAAGTATCTTCAAGAAATGCACATTCCAGCATATATCCTCAGTATATATATTAACACTTAAAATATAATCTGCTTAAGTGTGCCGTATAGTTGCAAATTGTGTTTCTGAATAATATCTACATAATTTTCAATAAAAATAAACTTGCAGTAAATTATCTAGATCTTAAGGTACTAAAGACAAATGGCCTTTGCTGGAATTAGTTTTCCCTCAGGAATAAGAAAATGGAATTTGTCTTCTGCAATGAGAAAAAAAAAATTTACAAAAAACTCCACGAAATAAAAAATGAGCATTGGCAAGTTCTGCTAGAACCACGTTACCTGATGTTTCTCAGAATTTGGGTCGGGGTGGCGGGTGGCGGTCAGTCTGGACACACGGGACGACGCAGAACTTCTTCCGCACTGACTTGCAGGCTGCGTGGGCAGGGAGAAAGCCGCTTCACGCAGGCCTCCGGGGCCCGCTTTTGTGAGTTAGCACATACACTTTGGGAACATATTTTCTTTTATTTGGGGCAGAAACAGCCTTGCTAATTACCAGAGCCTCACATTAACAGGAGGAGAGAAACACTGAGCAGGAACTAATGTGACTTCGGTAGAGTTCATGCTTAGGCCCTGCATTAAAAACTCAAAAGGAATAGAAAAGGCATTCACGACGATTGTGAAATGCCCGCCGTCCAGTTTTCTGAGCCTTGAAGACCAGCTGGCCAAGACCTCTGCTTCGGCCTGCCAGCTTCCACTGTGCTATCCCCCAGGCATTAGGGGCCAGTCGAAGGAGGGCACAGTCACCTTCGAAAGAGCGCAGGGCTGTCCTCCCAGCACCGTAACTGTCAAAAATCATCACGCCAGTCCCATGCGTCATTTAATGAGGATAGGACTCTCCGGTTTGCTTTCCCTCTGTTCCAGCCCCACAGCACCTGGTCTGGCGCACTGAGCCAGGTTCCGTGTGGCCTCGTTTGCAGGAACGGGGAGCGAGCACCCATTTGAGTTACTGAGTACAAGCAGGTCCTTCGCAGTGAGCATACAGTCTTTCCAACGTGACACCAGAAAAAGTGGACTGTGCATAATAGGATCCCTGATGCAAATATCTGCCCCTCAGAAGAAAGAAAAATAATATGGAAATGATCTTTCGTTACCGACGCCTCACTGTGAGGAAAGATAAGCCTTCTCGATAATAAAGATCTTCCATCGGATACCAATCAAATGAATCAACATCTAGCAGCTCTGACCAACTGTGTTTAATAAATAATTTTGAGATAGCTCACTGATAAACCCCTGTAGAAGAAAAAGAACTGAAATTTGAAGCTTTAAAAGAGAATATTTACTTGGCCCAGATATTGAGCCAGACTAAATGGTGAGGACCAGGCAATGCAGAAAATGCCCCCATCCCTCCCCGCACGGATTTAGACATAAAGAAAGGTTTTCTGGTTTACTATGTCTAGAAGGAAATGCAAAGGCTGAGCTCCAGGGAAGGTTCTATCTTTTATCTCTTTTCCCTTGTGCCTGGTGGGTAGTGGGTTTTCAACAAATGAATGCATTTTTGAATTAATTTTTATTTCATGAAAATTTGAATGTTATTGTTGACTTGCTCAAAATATATCTTATCTTCCTGAAATGCAAATTGGATGTCACTCCCTTGCTGAAAACCCTCCTCCAAGGCTAAGGTTTTCTTTCTTAGAATAAAATCCAAGCTCCCTGCCCTGCAAAGCCTGGCATGGCCTGCCCACCCCATTCCTGCTACTTTTTTCATCCCAAGGTATATTTAATATCTCCACTATGAGTTTGAATTAACCCCATTTGCCTCCCAGGTCTTCCTGGGTGAAAATGGCCTTTATCTGATGTGTGTCACTCTGGCTTCATAGACCCAGAGACAGGAGTCGCTGCCTGCCACTCATCCTCTGCATGGCAACTGGATTGGTTCACGTAAATTCCGAATCTGATCATGTCACTTTTCAGCCCCAAATCCTCCAACATCTGTCCCCATCAACACAGGGGTATTATGTCTAAGCTCGTTCTTTAGCACCTGCGCCCCCTACACTCCCGAGCCTCCAGCTGTCATGAGCTGCACTTCTCTGGAGGTGCCGTAAGCTCTTTCTTCCGTCCCTTCTCCTCAGAGCACCCTTCCTGCCCTGTCCACCTCCCTGTCACCTGGCTCACTTCTCATTCTTGAGCACTTGCTTTGACCTCTTGTCCTCTGGAGGGCTCCTGTCCCCGACCAGTATCATCGCCTGTCTAGCCCCAGCTAGACTGTGAACTTTAAAAGGACAGGGATGGTGTCTCTTGTGGCGCCCCAGAGGCGAACACAGACTTGACTATTCAAGCCTCGTGAATACTGAGAGAACAAATGATAAACTATTTCAGACCCTCTAAGGGGCCAACCCCCACGTTGGGCGCCTGCCGAGCGGGGCACTGTGGACAGGTGGGACTGTCCTGTGCGTGGCAGATGTTCAGCAGCATCCCCCAGTGTGACAACCAGAAATGTCTGCAGACATTTCCAGATGTCCCGAGGAAACAGAATCGTCTCTGATTGACACCCCCTGCTGTCGAGAGTCCCTGACACATACGGACAGAGTTCCTGCCCTCAGGAGAGTTTGCATCAGCCCCACCCCCCCCCAATGTCATCTCCCGGGGGAGGCTTTCCTGGACCAAGCAGCCCCTCGCATCACTCTCTCCGTCTTTAATCTGCTCCATGCTTATTCTCAGTGCCTACTGCCACCCGATGTGGCACTAATACTGATAAATTTTTGTTGACAGACTTCCACGAAGCAGGGTTTGTTGGCCACTCACTGCTGTATCCCCAGCACCTGGAAACGGTGGCTGGCACAAGCTGGGCATCCAACGAGCATCTGCTGAATTAATCCATCCTCAGGTTGATCTGAATCCCTGCCTCACATGGATGCGTCCTCTGTGGTCTGAACTGGTCCCCTCGACACCTGCTGCTCCGTCTCCTTCCACTTCTCTTCACTGGGAGAGAAGACGCAGCTGGCAAAAGCGTGTCTCCTCCAGGTGCTCCTTGTTACCCTGAAGTTTTGCTCACAGATTCTCCCCATTTCAAAGCTGTCGCAGTCGTGTGTCTGCTCCAATTAAGCATTAAGCAACGGGTGGGCCAGATAGAGGTGGGTAATGTGAGGCTGGTGGGCTCTCCAGCGTTGGATGATGACGTGTGAGAACTAAAATAAAATCTTAAGTTCCTAGCTGATTAAATGGACCCCCTTTTGGGGTCCAGAAATACCCGAAAGCTGAGTTGCTGGCCATGCGAAGGAGGTCAGACCTGCCTTGTCATGCCCCTCTCCCTTCTCGGAGATGTCCTGTCATTAACAGGCCTAAGGCTATCTACAAGACAAAGTTTAAAATCACAACTGCAGGTCATCAATTTACTTCACAGATCACTTGAGCCTGGGTATACCTCAGGTGGCTTGTCTCTGATTAATAGACTTCCTTACCTTAAAACATTCCAGGCTTTAGACAAAGCTTTATTTCTTTAACCAATTACAAATCAAAGAATCTTTAAACTCACCTATAACTTGTAATGCCCTACTTTGAGATGTTCTCCCTTATTGTGCCAAACCAATGTGCACCTTCCATGTATTGATTTATGACTTTACATATAATTACTATCTGAAATGTATAAAACCAACTGTAACCCAACAACTGTGCGACGACTTGCTCAAGGCTTCTTGGGCATGGTTCTTTGAGCCATGATCACACATACTGGGTTCAGAATAAACCTCTTTAAATTATTTTACAGAGTTTGTGTTCTTTTCCACTGACACGTGGGTCACATTTGCATTTCTTCCTGATCATAGGGACCTGGGCTTCTGTCATGCTCAAGGGAAACTCAGTCCCCATCATGACATTATTCCCAGGTATTTCCTGGAAGACCCAAGGCTGGCTTCACAAGGGTCCCGATCAATATCAGCTTCCATACCGCATGCCAACTGCTGCTACTTCCTTATCAGAGCCACTGGAGGGAACATCACAATGGTGATCCACCCCTAACAACACATGCTTCCCATGGCCACGCTGCTGCAGGTGTCTGTGTGTGTGTGGGGGGGGGGGTCTTATTCCAACTATATAATCCTTTGTCACCTGGTTGCACAGCCGTAGTGCTTAAACCCAGATTCTTATCCAGTCTTTTGTGATCAGTTTAATTAGCTTCTGGCCCTCACCTTCAGTCTTGCAGAGTATCTCATAAAACATAACTTCAATCAGTTTCTACCCTCAAACCCAAGGATCTCAAACCCACTTCAAGGTGCCAGAGTATGAGGATGATCTGTCTCTATCTTCTCTTTAGTTCCTCACTCTTCATAGTCCATGCCCCTAACGAACTCCTTCCTTCCCCTGCTCGTTTGTACCAAATTAAAATAGAAAATCATCTTTATGCATATTGATGAGGGCAAATAGATGATGCCCTGTCTGCATCTGCAGGGGCTGGTCCCAGAGGGTCGGCCGCAATGCTGGTTATTAAGGGATAAATATTGGAAATAGTTTGAGTACTGGGAGCCTGAGCAGTTGTCCAGTTATTTAAGTTGTTATTATTTGTAAATTCAGTGGGTTAGATAAAATGTGTCTAAGGGTCCTTCCAGTTCTGATGTATGGTAATGTTTCAGAACCTTGAAAACAAAAATGCCACCAAGCCATTTGAAGCAGCATCTGTGATGGAGTATAGACTCAGTTGTAGTCAGACAACTAAAGCGAAAAAGAAAGTCTGGCCATCACCCCATTTACTCATTCCGCGAATGTGTGCTAAGTCCCGAATGTGGGCCAGGTGCCTCGAGTGCAAGGCCCAGCGTGGAGGGGAGGAGAGAGAATTAAAGAAGGTGGGGCTCTCCCACCTGCCAAGATTCAAGTTGAACCTCTTCTGAGGAGTTTGTGCTAATGAAGTTCAGAAAAACATGTTTCCATAGCCCCGAGTGAGGAAGCGGCTTTGCTTAGTGGACCAAATAAATAATCAGTCAGAAGCGACTCGGCAGTCTAATCCAGGCATGTGGCTGCCTCGGCAGTGGCGTTTAACCTCTTCATGCCTCCGCTTCAGCGGCTGCACCTGGCAGATAAGGCCAGGTTGCAAAATGAAGTGCTTGGAAATCTGAGGGGCTGAGCTGGAGAGAGGCAGGCGGAGGTGCTGCGTGGGCTGGGGGCAGCGACCGATTGCTTTTCTCTAACGCAGTCAGAAGGCAACCATTCAGTTGTTTATCAAATTCTGTTTCTCTTCGTTCCTATTTTTAAATGATTGTGTCAAAAAAGACATTAGAAAGTAGTTAGCTTCAGATATTTGCTCAGAGTTAAGCAGTAGTTCGAGGGAAAATAAGATCTTTGATTTTCTATCATGTGTGAGAAACACCTACGTTATCCCATTTGATATTCACACAAACCTTCCTAGCTGGCATTATTATCCCAATTCCTAATTATGAATAAACTGGGTATAGATGAGTTATATTAACTCAGTGGTCCTCAAACTTGGCTTCACAGTGGAAACACCTGGAGAGTTTTATAAACTTACTGACGCTTGGTCACACTCCAAGATATTCAGATTTAATTGGCTTGGGGTGCAGCTTGCTTGTGCATCGGGGTTTTCAAAGCCCCCCAGGTAATTCCTGTGCAGCAAAGCTCAAGAATCCAAAATGTCTTGTTCAAGGTCACAGCTGCAATAAGGCAGAAAAGCTAGTTCTGCCGATCCCAAGGCCAACTTCCTCCTATCAGGAATTATCTCAGCTTGTCCCAGCTCCAATCTTCTGAAGACATCTTCATCTCTGGCCTGAAAGGGTGGTTTCTGAGGACAAGCAAACTGTAACGAGTAACACGGCATCTAAGAGTCATCCAGAGTCTAGGCCGGACGGAAGAAAGATCCTGGGACAAATCTGCTCGGCTCTCAGGAGCCATTCATGAAGCAAAAGCAAGGCAATTTGGAAGTGTTTGGATTGGATGTAGAAGGCTGTCAAATGGCATAGTGGAGCACTTGGGAAAATAAGCACGTTTAAGGCAAAACATAGTCCCCTGGCAGGACTGTAATGAAATTGGTTCAAAGGTCACCTTCATCAAGGCGAGTTAACGAATCAGGTCAGCTGCAGTGACGTAATAGTCAGGAGCGTTACCATTCAGCCCTGTGGTTCTCAAACATCAGTGAGTCTCAGCTTCACTCAGAAGGCTTGTTAAAACCCAGACTGCAAGACCTACCCCAGAGTTTCTGATCCAGCAGGTCTGGGAAGGAGCCTGAGAATTTTCATTTCTAGTAAGTTCCCAGGTGATGCTGTTGGTCTTGGGGTCACACTTTGAAAACTGCTCAGGTAGGCAATTCCCTTCTGCAGAGTGTTGCTGACATCCAACCATTTAAGTGCCAGTTGGATGCTTCCCAAGTGCTTCCACCTCCATTTTACCTGCAGGAGGCTTAAACTACAAGACTGACAGGTGGCAGGACAGCTCCCAGTTCCAGAACACTTACTAAGTGATTGGGCTGAGCGATTCCCGCTCACCAACATCTCACTTACTAACTCTGACACTGCTAGGAGATGATGCTATAATCTTACTCATTCTAAAAATGAGAAAACAGAGACTGAAATAACTTGCCAAAGTGACACCACCTTAGGACAAACCATGAAACTGCTGATATTCACCCTTTTTTCACCTACAAAAATGGCAATTTCATATGGTTGATCTGATAGCAGAGTCGAGATTCTAACCTCAGTATGTTTGACTCTGGCGTGCAGGCTGTTAACCCCACTCCTTTGTTTCTTCCCACTCAGGGCTTTTTCCTAGGCGGTGTGTTGTTCTTGATTGATAGGACCATAATGATGAGAGGAGTTAAGATCATAGGTTTGAAACCACACTCTCCCAAGTGTGAACAGGTTACCTGCCCTTGGATAACCATGCTTCTCACTGACTGGCTCCCACTTGGAATGAAGTTGTACTCATGACATGGCTGATGTTGTAGGTGACAGCAGCCACCCCGATCTCTTGGCTAGCTGACTTTCCTGTACTGGAGAGCCTGGGAAACTAAAAACTACATTGCCCCAGCTTTCTTGCAGCTAGAACCCTGCATACGATCTAGGCCCTTCCTGCAGACATGCCAGCACGAGACTTGATGGAAGTCAGAGGTGCCAGGCAGCAGTGGTGCTCTGCAGACCAGAGGTTCAGGAAAGTGTGTGGCAGAGTCACCTGGCTCTTCTGAGCAGCCAAATCAGACCTGCTACATCCAGTTCTGAGTATCGGAGCAAAGTGGCAGGAAGGGGCCGCAGCAATGGTGGCTCCTTGTTATGGTCTGAACGCTTGTCCCCTCCAAAACTCACGTTGAATTTAATTGTCAACGTAATGGTACTGGGAAGCGGGCCTCTAAGAGGTGATTCAGCCATGAGTGCTCCACCCTCAAGAGTGGGCTTAATGTCTCAGTAAAAAGGTTTCCAGAGGGAGCACTCTCTTGGCCCTTCCATCTTCCCTCATGTGAGGATTCAGCCTTCCTCCCCTCTGGAGGATACGGCGTGCAAGGCACCATCTCAGAAGACGAAAATGGCCTTCACCGGACACAGAACCCACTGGTGTCTTGATGTTGGATTTCCCAGCCTCTAGGAAGGTGAGCCAATAAATTTCTGTATTTTTTAAATTACCCAGGCTCAGATATTCTGTTATAGTAGCACAAGATGGACTAAGACATTCCTCTATAACAGTAGTTCTCAAATGGGAAAACTGTTTCCCACCATAGGACAACTGGCAATATCTGGAGACATTTTTGATCATCAAGATTGGGTGGGGGGTGTTGCTGGCATCTAGTGGGTAGAGGCCATGGGTACTGCTAAACATCCTATAGTGCACAGGATGGCCCCCATGGAAAGGAATTACTCAGCCCAAAATGTCAAGAGTGCTGATGTTGAGAAACCTTGCACTAGAATAGAACCATATTAACATATGGCTAAGCATTTCCTGTAGCGCCACCTCCTCTGGCCACGTCAGCCAGGTTGCTTGGCCCTTTTGGCAATTCTTCCTGTACTCTTCAATAAATCCATTTCTTTGTAAATTAGTTGAAAGGGACTTTGTTGACTACCACCAAGAATTCTGACCAAGAAAGATGGCCATGTAGGACCCTGGACTAGAGGATGGCTTGTCTATCTACCATTGAGGGCAGAGGAACATTCCAAGTGCAAATCTTCTCAAGTGTAGTAAACCCATTGAGATAATGTGCGCATTATCTACGTACAACATGGACTTTATTGTAAACAGGTTAATCACCTAAATGACTCTCTAATCTGGGTAAATCTATATCTTCCCATTGTCTCATGATCACTAACATTATGATACACCTATTTCCACATGACAGCAGCATTTTTCACGGTAATGTATTTTCTGCCAAATTGTCTTGGAACTACAGATGGGTTGGGACTGGGGCAGAGCCACATTAGTGAAAGGAAACATATGAGCAAGGATATCTTCTGACTGCCAGTTTGATTTTAACTTTATGGCAACACTGTTAACCACGAAGTCAAAACCTGACCAAGAAATTGGCTTGGAGGAGAGCAAGTCACATAGTAGAAAAAGTGAACAAATATTCAGAAGGAGACACTGAGGTCCTGCCCATGCCCTGCTGCCAAGAACACAGGTGGTTCCAGTAACCTGTTCTACAATTGAGCATGATAATAGTATCAAGCTCATCTTTATTAAGATTAAATGGGATCCTCATTGAAGTATAATATTTAGCACCGAGACTTGGTGCACTGTCAATGTTCAAAACATGTTGACACTGACATTGATAACAGCAATGCACCTCGGGGTCCCTTTTGGCCCTCAGCTAACTCATCAGTGAAGACAAGAAAATAAACCATTTTCACAGGGATGTAGGGAGTTCTTGGGCACTTAACAGGTGCTCAACAACTGTTAGTCCTCACTCTTTCCAAGTGTTCCTTTTCTCCCCCCCAGCTCTGACATCCTACTAGACCACAGATCAGGGTGAAGGCCTCCTGTCGACGACACCTGTCCACTACCATGGTCCTGCCTAACATCCTGACGAGCACAGCCCAAATCCCTCCCTCCTCCGCACCCCCGACCTGCCTAACGGACTCTGTTTCCCACTCCACCGCTGCCATCCTGATTGACAAACCTGCAGCCAGCAGATCATACGCACAGTGTGAGGGAATCATTACCTCCTGCTAATATTTTTATAGAATTTCATAAACTTGGTCATTCATGAATCATTTACAGTACTTTATTCCAATGAAGAGTTCACAAATCACTCAAATGCTGGCAAAATGCATAATAATGAGTAATATTTCAGGAGGCTTTGCATTAATATGTCAGCTTCTAATACTTCAAGAGATAAATTATTTTGCCAGGTGCCACTTCAGGTCAGAAGCATGGGAAGCCCTTTTGGGGGCTGGGGCAGGGAGGAGTGGCAAGGTGGCCGTGGGTCGTGGGAAGACAGGGTATTTAAGAGGTAATAGATCATCTGGCCAATCAAAGCCCTTTCCCAGGCCCAGTAAGCAGAGTTCCTAGGAGAGGGGCTAAAGAACTTGCAGATTACGTGTCAAAATAGAGTGGAGGGTAAAACAGGAAGACATGTTTCTTAGTGACTGAAAATGCAGGGCTTTGGAGCTGGACATGGATCCCAAATCTAATACCCACCAGCTGTGAGACCTCGCAAAAGTTGTTTAACAGCTATTTGCTTATCTGTAAAATGGTGTTAACACCTACTTCTTAAGTCTCTTGTGTGAAATGGATTAAAGAGAGAATGTATACAAAGTGTTTAGCACAATATCTGCCACACAGTGTTCAAAAAACAGGAGCTTCAATGATGATACATATTCAATGATGATGTCCAGGGCCCAAGGACAAATGTATCCCAGTTTATTTCTTATCACACAAATCCCTGAGGCGTAGATCAAAACGCTTTCCTGTTGGATTTGGGAAATGTTAACTCATTAGCATGCACTTGCATGTGAGTAGCATTTAACGTTAAAATAAACAACAACATTGGAGCAATTATCATAGCAGTACATTCACCCACACACTCGGGTTTTTAAACTTGTAAGAGTAGAAGCTGAATGTGGAGATTTGGAGACCTAGGATTCTGCTCTTTGAAGAAGCAGGTTTGCTACCAACAATACTGACCGCCATGAATACAATGGCCCTAACTATACCACCAGACAGTAAATCATTTCTAAATAGGAGCTTGAGATGGACTGGAATTGCAACATTCATGTGCCCAGAGTGTATGGACAATACAGTAGCCCAGTTCTCACTGAGTCTAGGAACAGGAGAACCAAGGACAGAGTGATCAGGGACCTTCCTCAGCAAGGATTTGAAGAACACAGGGTGATGACAGAACTGAATGGCATGAGTCATGGAGGGAAATGACATTAGAAACTGACCCTCATGAGGCAGGTGAGGAGTGACTCAGGGCCAGGCCCAGTTTGGCTGTTGTAGCCCGGGTACTTGTGTAAGAAACTGCTTCCCCACCAAGCACCAGCAGCCTTTCCACAGGGCGTGTGTGGCCCTGCGCCAGGAGTAAACCGAGCTATACGACCAACAAGGTATGACATCCTGGCATGTCACCTATACACAATAATGAGGAATTTAAATCAGTTTTTTTTTTTATGTTATTTTTTTAAAATCAGTTTATTTTGAAACAAAGCCTAGGCACTAAAATGAAAGACACGTGAAAACTGGGAACCTGGTATGTCCTGTTTCTACTGTGTTCCCCACCACCTTGGAGAGCGCCTTCACCCTACAGAACATGCGTAGAATGAATGAATGAATTGATCAAACAATCGATATACTATGAAGCAGATTATGAAACTATCATAAAAACTTAAGAAAGTTCATGCGTGAGATGAGCAGGTTGGGCCCATCTGAGTCCTCTGAGTTTTCATTTGTCTTTTGTTGACTTTAACATTATTAATCTCTCTCACTTATGTGGTAAGATTATACAGTGCTTAATACGTTTCTGGCATGCTCTAAATTTTTGACATGTATAATTCATTTAATCCTCATGAAATCCTATAATGTCATTATTATTATTAATCCCATTTTCCAGGTTAGGAAGTTGAGTCGGACACCCTGCCAAGTTCCCACAGCTAGTATGTGGTAGCCATGATTTGAGTACAGCCAACCTGGCTGCACGTAGAATCCATGCTTTGAGCTACTTTGCTATTATATGACCTCACGTTAAGAAAAAGTATGAGAAGTTCCAAGTTACAGACCAAGCTCTATTTCACTAGCTAATTAGCTAGTAATTTCATCGTCTATGATCCTTAGAGGTGCTAGTACTAGCTATACTTTATGCACAAGAATCAGGAGATCAGGGAGGGTAACAGAGTTGCCCAAGATCACACAGCTCAGTAAGCAGCAGCACGGAGACTTGAATGGCATTTTTCTAACCTCCAGAGCTCTTAATCACTATGCTATGAAATTATGAAATTTATTGTATTCTTCCTTAGTTCCTTGTGTTTGAAACTTAATGGATAGTCCCAAGACAGGCATGGAGAGAGAAGAGGGCACCTACTCATGGTCTGCTCCTGGTTTTTCTACAGCGGCTGGACACTCATAGCTGCCAGGGCACCTCTGGTTGCTCTCAAGGTTGGCTGGGACTGGAAATTTCTGAGGGTGCCAATGTTCAGTTTCTACAACCAACAGATTCCCTCTTGGGTATACGCTGAGAGGACCCACAGCTCCCTCTTCAGTGCTCACTGACAGGTGATGCCCCCTGTAGACAGGTGCTCAGAAAAGCCTTTGGCAAGGCTTCCAAGGGGGAAGTCTGGAAGGCACCCTCATCCTCCCGGGCCCAGGACCCTTGAGCACATTGCTCAGCATGGGATCCGCTAGAGGTGGGGACTCCACCACCTACCGTCCTGCTACCACAGTGCATCTGTCTGTCTAGCACTTTATGCTTCCAATGTCCTTAGAGTATCTTCTCCTCTCTAGAAACTCACAGCAATGTAGTAGAGTATGTATGAAAACCAAAGAAAACAATAACTCCAAAGCACAACCATTAACACTTAGTTTTTTCTTCTTCTATCATTTTTCTTAAACATATTCACATCATGTGCACAAAGAATCTGTAATGAGGATACCGTATGTATTTGAGTGTTCTGTTTCTATTCTATTTTTTCAATCCTTCTGATATAACTAAAACTTCTTCAAAAGAATTTTAAATGGCTATAGAAAACTGCCTTGCAAAACGTGCCATAATTTAAACACTGCTCTATTGCTGAATATTTAACAATCGTCTCCATTTTAAGGACTATGTCCTGTCATAGCATGATTGTACAAAAATCGAACTAAATTCCTATTTCCTTAGAATAGATTTCTAAAAGTATGTAATTATCTGGTGGTGCAAGGTTTTATACCTCTTACAGCTCTAGATCATCAAGTGATCTCTGGAAAGCTGAAGTTGACCATGGGGGCTTCGCAGAGGAGGTTCTGACCTCCTCTGAGTTGCCCCAGGGTCTCCCTTCTTGGTCTCCAGTACCCGAAGTCTGATGTAGGCCTGGAGGGCTCCACGGATGAGACAGAGACCCCCACTGTGACCCTGTTGGGGTTTAACTCCACTTCAGCTCCCACAGAAACACCCTAAAGCCACACAGCCCTGGGTTTGGTGAGGCGTAGAAATAATGAGCTCAGCGGGAAGAAAAGAATCTTTGAAATACACGCACGGTGGGGAGGTGAGGGGCACTCACTTGATAGGTAGCAATCATTTCTCTATCCAAGGACCGTGTCACCGAGACGCTACCCGTGTTCTCGTTGATTCTGAAAATTCCTTTAGGCTCTTGATCCACTCCCTTTCCGGTGAGCCGGAACTTGGACCCTTCCGGTCTGTCACTATCGACTACCTGGTCAGAGAAACAGAGTGACATTTAAAACTGTCTGGACAACACAGAGAAAGCACATTAAAAACAACTCAGCCACCAATCTACTAATCACAGGTGCCAACACAAAAGTGCCTGCAAAGATTTGACTAAAGCAGCATTGCCAAAAATAGCATCATTGTTTAATACATTTTATCCTGATATCTAAATCTTGGCAGCCGTTGGCTGAGGAAGCTTCCCAGCACTCAGGTGACATGTATGGATGGACCAAGGAGGGAAATGACTTCAAAGGTGGGCATTTATATTATATTTAACTTCAGGAAATAGAATTTTGTTTTACTTTCTCTGCAAGCAAGACCAAATTGGTGATGGAAACAATTTATTCGACGATCCTATACTGGGGAAGCATTGATGGATGTTCTAGATATTTACTTGTATCCCCAGTCATTGACAGTGCCACCTGCCCCATAGATTCAACTAGGTACAAAGCATGGTGCTGAGAAAAAAAAACATATATATATGTATGTATACTTAAACCTCAAACAATGCTGGGGGCAAGAGACATTATTCCTATTTAATGGATGAAACCACTGAGGCACAGAGAGATTAAGCAAGGTGGCCATGGGCAAAGCTGTTGAAGAGATAAAGATATATTCAGAACCACATCTTCCATTCCTCTAGAGATACTGCAACAGGACACTGTCATTTCCGAATTTTATTTAAGGAATTTTTCTATAGATTGTCAACCTTGATTTGACATTTGATGAATACATTCAGAAGGTAAAGTGGAGGAGGGTAGTTCCAGGCAGAGGGAACAACACAGACAAAGGCAGCAGGCAAGAGAGGGAGAGCCTAGAAAATTCCAGAAATGGTAAGTCATTAGCATGGTTTATGTAGAGGATGGGCTAAGAAGTATTTTAGTTAGGGGTCACATTATGTGAGGTCTTTTGATGGCATTTGAAAGTTGCAACTAAAGAAAGAACTATTATTTGCATAAGTGGTTCTTGAATTTATCCTCAAATATTCATCTACATGTAAGGTCACTTTACCATCAGAACCTTCAAAGGTTAATTTGATTATAGCAAAACAATATAAAGGTCATAAACACAATAGATATTCAGGATATACAGACAAAAGAAAGCTGCATACAAATCCAGCTGCGACCAACTTACAAATGAGCAGGCATCTACTGAAACACACTCAACAGTGCCTGGAGAGTTTAGGTGGATAGGACCGGAAACCTGCCTTCTAGAGTGTATCAGCATCCCCCAGAGGTCATTTCTACAGCCACCAAGCCTGCAATTCCGAAGTATGACACTAGGTGGCAGTGGTGCCTAAGGCAGCATGAACCTCATGACAGGGTTCACCTGGCAGGACCAGTGGCGGCCCAGCAAGGCATAGTTCCATATGGCAATACAGGCTTTTTTTCTGATTAAAAAATATTCTTTATTAAAATACATTGAACGTTTTGCTAAAACACCAATTACCTATGTTTGCCTTTTTAAGATTAACAGAAAACTGGATATAAAGGAAGATTAAAAATAAGGTATGTGATAAGAATTTTTAATCACTGCTTGACTGGATTTAATCCAACTGACATTCTTTCTCTGACTCCTTCCCCCCTGCTTGGAAGTCCCATGAAGTCAAGACCCACAGCTTACTGGGCTCACCACGGTGTCCCAGCGCCTGGCACAGTGCCTGGCACACAGCAGTGGCAGACACCAGTATCTGCTTAGTGAAGAACATCACTGTTCAGACAGACACAGGTCGCAATCCCAGCTCTGCCAGTGAGCAGCTGTGTGACTTTGAACATGGTCCTTTGCCTCTTGGGCTCTCGATGACCTCATCACTAAAATGGGGTACCACTACTTATTTCTCGGGATTACTGAGGGTTTCATGAGATAGAGTATACACAGTGCAGTTCCTGGCAGATAGAAGGGGCTCGGTCAATCACAGTAACAATTTCAACACTAGTAGTAATAACCACAGCAAAATCATACTGTTGTTAATGGGTAAGGCTGATGCCTGCAGGCATAAAAAGCATCTTAGCCATCGTGTAAGAAAAAGTCCTTTTCTGAAGGAACAGATTTCCTTTTTAAAAACAAAACTCACAAACCTCCCTGAAGAGAAGTGCTCTGGAAGCAGACTCCCTGGGCAGGAAGGGGCCCTGGGCGCACGCCGCTCTCCTCTGTTGCCGCCATGGTTGTTGCTGCTCCTGCCGCCTTACCGCCTCCACCCAAATGTGGATTCCCCTGTTCTCCCAGGCACACCTGCCATAGGCAGGTCCTCCCCAAGAGGTCCTATTAACCTAGAATCCATTCTAGTGGGAAGTGATCATGGGAATCCTATAAGAGCTATGGAGAAACTATGCTTCCCAGGAAAGGACATCTGACCCCATCTGTCTGCCAGACACAGGCCCCGCTGGTGAGGACCTGCCAGGAGAAGCCTTCTGTGCTCTGTGTTCCCCTTTCTTATACCTTCCCTGCTCAGAAAAATTTGGGAGCACAGCACCCAGACCTTCTGGAAGAAACACAGTTGGGGGTACACCCCTTGGGGCAAATATCCCCACTTTCTCATTTCTCTACCTGGTGCCCACCACAGAAAGCCGAATTCTGGACTCAGAAATTCCCCAAGGGTGACTTCCCTTCTGCTGCCAAGGTTGGATCTGGGTCATTTCCTCCTGCTATCTCGGAGAGCTTGAGCCACTTGAACTTACAGAAGCAGGGTCTTGGGGTCTTGGAGAGAGGACCCTGTTGAATTAGCACTTGCTGCTGGATTGAAATGATTTATTCCCCAGGGAAGAAGCAAGTCCCCACTGTGAGGGCCTCTGCTTAGCTTGCACAGTCTCTATGTCTTTCTTTGTTTCTTTCTGTCTCTCAATATTTTTGTGTTCTTAAGGGTGTATCTTTTTCTTGTTGAACCTGCCTCCTGGTCCTCAGAAGGCACACCCCAGAAGGATGAGCCTTGTGGAGGCACCAGCACAGGGAACTGAGGAGCCTCATTCTCTCTGGAACAACTGATCTCAAGAGGTGCTTCCCCCGGAAGAGTGTCTGCACCTCTGGGAACTCCTTAGAAATGCAAATTTCCAGCCTGTACCCCATCCTCCTGAATCAGAAACAGCAGGGGGTGAGGCCTGGCGACCCGAGCTTGAATAAGTCCTCTAGGTGACTCTGAAGCACACCCGAGTTTGAGGACAACTGCCTTGGACAGATTTCAGTACCATCCCTATTCAGGGTGACCTAGGCTGGTGTCTACTGCTACTGTTTGGAGCCTTCTGCTAAATATAGGCTGGGTCTGTTTGCTCCCTTCTTTCTAAACCTATTTTAAACATATAACACTAACAGGAACTCCTCTAAAAACCTGTTTCTAGGATCTCAGTAAAGCAGGGTAGGTATTTCTCAGAGGTGCTAGACCAACATCTGTACATGTGTCAAAGGCACCCCAGGGCTTGGAGGAACCCTGGAGAGGAAAGCGTGAGAGTGCGGGGCTGCTCTTCGGGAAGAAGCTGGGTGTCTTGGCTCAGTTTAGATCCAGGAGGAAGCCCACGTCACCTGAATCACCCACCACCTCTCTGGCTTTTTGGTCCCTGGTGGGGTTTCCAGAGGGACCCCAACACACTCCAACCTCGCTGAGCTGGGAGATAGCAGCTGTGCAATGGTTATAACCCCAAGGGTGTCCTTAGCCACACATCAAAAACATCCCATGCAAAATAAGTGGGTTTCCAGGAGACTTTTATTATACTACGTTAAACTCCTGAAAATTGTCCAGTGCTACTCTACAACTTCAGCAGCCAAACCTGTAGTCCTGCCGTCGTCGTTTTACGTGATGAAACAGAAGAAATCCAGTGCACTCCTCTGGCCAGGACGAACCCTGCCGCGAGCTTCTCCTCCTGCAGCAGCTGTTAGCACCCATTTTACTACATAGCAGGGCTTCACAATTAGCTAGTCTTTCCTATTATTCTCCGTAATTCAACACTTCTTTTTCACAATGGGATTTTTTTTTTCTTGTCCTCTGAGTTGGAATGAAAAAAATAGCTAATGAGGAGGAAGAACTAGGACCCCAGCTGCCAACACTCTGGAAGGGATGTAAACAGCACAGGGGAGCCTTGCTGCACACCTGGGTAAAGAGACTTCCCAGCTGTGGGGGTGGCACTGCACAGCCGGGACCAGAGTCCTGCATCCAGGGAGGGGCAGGAGACACTGAGGCCTGGAGCAGGGAGTGAAGGCTCGATCCAAATTTCAAAGGGTGTATTTGCTGTATGCTTTGGCAGAATGTGACACAGTGTGGACAAGGCCAATGTCCCTTTGGTTCCCCTACTAAACCCCGTTCCCACCTCTATTCTCTGCTGCAAGTAACCGACGATGCCACCGTGTATGTGTTTTTAAGCAGTGGTGCCCAGCCTTTTTGGCACCAGGGACTGGTTTCATGGAAGACAGTTTTTCCGCAGGTTGGCGGTGGGGGGAGCTCGGGCAGTGATGCCAGTGCAAGGGGGAGAGGCTGTAAATACAGATGAAGCTTCACTTGCCCCTTTTCCACTGAGGGAGCTTGGGGGGCAGCGGAGATCTGTGGCCCGGTTCCTAACAGGCCATGGACCAGTACCAGGCCATGGCCCGGGGTTTGGGGACCACAGTTTTTAAGGGTTTTTTTTTTTTCTATGAATTTATATATATACCTACGGACTCATAGACTATATAGCAGTTTTCAATGTTTCTACATAATAGGATCTTTATATGTGGATTATTATGCACTTTTTCTACTTAATGTGTTTGGGGCATATATGTATGTATGCATTTATGAACTTTGTGGGGGGGTAATTTTAGATTTATAGAAATATTGCAAAGATAGTGCAGAGTTCCCATAGACCTTGCATCCAATTTCTCCTAATGTTAATATCTTACCCAACTGTGTAACATTGGTCACTGCTGAGAAATTAGCACTGATACTTCACTATTAACTAAGCTTTAGATTTTATGTATTCAGATTTCACCATTTATTCTACTGCTATCATTTTTCTGATCTAAAATCTACAACTAAAGGACACGGGGAACAGTAAAGGGGGAAAGGGCATGCCTTTGACCCGCACTTGGGTGAGGCAAAGACATAAAGTGTAACTATAATGTTTGTACCCTCACAATACCCTGGAATAAAAAAATATATATGTATATATATAAGCATTTTGAAAATTATTGAAGAGATTTTATCAACATTGTTCTTAATGGCTGCATTCTATTTCATAGAAATTAGGTCAATATGCCTGTAATATGATGTTGAAATTGTTTCCATATTTAACAAAAATAAAAGGTCATTGTTTTTCATAAAAAAAAAAAAAAAAAAAAGAGCTCCAGGGCTGGGGTCAGCGGCCCTAGGCTCAAGCTGCTACTTACCAACTGTGTCATGTGACACCAGTTAACGGAACTCTCTAAGCCTCAATTTCCTCATCTGTAGTAGGTGAACGCTAATGGAATCTACCTGAGGGTTGTGGTGAGGATTCTGTGAGAAAGCACGTGTCTGGCACACACACAGTATTAATGAGCACTCAGTAAATACGAGCTGTTATATTGAAAATAAAATAAAATAAAATCTAACCTGGGACTCCCCATTGCCTTAGTGAGTGTGGTTTCTAATCACACATCCCGGTGCTTCCCTGCAGGTTCAGACTTTTCTTTAATTGCATTGACATCAGTTAGTTTTTCCTCCATGGAGAATGTATTTGATATATCAAAACTACATAGTCACCAAGTTCTGTCTACTGTCATTGCTGTAAGAGATAGTCCTACTCTCTGCCAGCCTCCATCTCTGTGCCTTAACTCAGATCTCAACTCGAGATTTTTGCCTGTTGTGTCCTCAGGGCCTAGAACGATGCACATTACAAAGGTTTTCAATAAATATTTGCATCATGAATAAAGAAATGAATATCGTAATAGTCTCCTCGCTGGCCTCCGTGTTTCCGATTTCCCTCTTTTCCCATCTCCTGTCCTAACTGCAACCAGAAAGGTCATTCTACAATGTGAACCCAGATCTGACCAGGGCAGTACCCAGGTTAAAACTTCCCATTCCAGCCCCTGCTCGATGGGTTTCCAAGTACTTCTCCAACCCTGACCTTTGCCACAACCGACCTTGAGCTACAGGCCTTCCGAGCTTTGCTCACTTTCTCTGGACCTGTGTCAGCTGGGCTTCCGACCCCCACCCAGTCTGCTGGGGACGCTTCCTCATCTTCCAGGACTCGATGCCGGGGATCACCCACACACCGGGGCTTCTCCTTACCCCTTCTCCTGCCCCACTCTGCATCCACTGCGCCTGCTCTGGGCTCTGCCCTCCTCCCAGCAAGGCCTATGAAAGCAAGGAGAGCAGATGGCCTCTTTGTGGCTGGTGGTAGCTGTCCCTCGAGCCATTTATTTCTTATTCCCTTTCACATCTCGCAGGCTTAGAACATAGAAGACACTTGACTAACACTTTGAGTGAGAAAGTACAACTTCACTTGCCTGTTTTTAAATGATTGTAAAATGCTTCATAAACTCACAAATTCAAAATAAAAATAAGGTCTGTTGTACAAACCTTTTTTGAAAATGCAGCCACTTTACCTGTGCAACGTCAGTGCTTTTTCATTTCTTTGTTTACAATTCCCCTTAGTTAACCTCCCAAGCAGTGGCAATGCCGAGGAGTTGACAGGGACTTAGTGTCCTCTTCATCCTTATAGTTTCCAAGGGTCCCTTTAAGTGGAGACCCTCTGATTGAGTAAACATTGAGTTTGCTATGCAAGGCAGCTTCTAGACAACAACCTAGCACCCCTCCCTGTCATATCTAACTAAATTGATGCTTCTCATTCTCCCCTATGTAGCAAATCAGGAGACACATTTTCAGAGAATAGCAAACTATATATATGCAGTATTATCAGAAAGATGCAGAACAAGAAGATAATTAGACCTTCCCTCCCAGTCAGCGAAGAAAATAAATCATACACGGACAGTATTGGCATTCGGGGGAGAAAGGTCGGGGTAATATGTTGTTCTTCACCTTTATGATATTTTCGGTTTTATAAAATGCGCCTAGATTACTTATATGGTAAAAAAAAATAACTTTTTAAACATTTAAGAGGAATTATTAGAGTTTGATGAATAAGCTAATTTAGAAAATGTTTTCTACTTCATGTTAAATAGAAAAAAAAATACTGTGGCCCTCACTTGTAGTTGCTAAAAAGCATTTGTGTTTATCATTAGAGTGGTTCTCTAAGGTGATCTGTAAGCATTAATTAATTCTCAGCCGTGGTTTAGTCCTTGACACGCCTTTGAACTTGAAGACGCTCAGCCATTCAGCAGTTTGGGCAGCTGTAATGCCATGCCCTTCTCCCACTCTCATGCTGCTTA
The DNA here is from genome assembly GCA_004363605.1 of Indri indri. NCBI lineage: Eukaryota > Metazoa > Chordata > Mammalia > Primates > Indriidae > Indri > Indri indri. The sequence goes on from RJWJ010009193.1 coordinate 30,201, forward strand.
ACCACTTTAAACCTCTAGGTTATAAATTAACACGGGGAACTAAGGAAAACCCAGTGCCAAGGTCCCCATACCCTGGCGAAGAAACACTGAGTCAATACCCTGGCTATCCACTGAAGACTTCAGCTGACACCCACTGCAGTGCTCACACCAGCTGGGGCTGGCTGTGTCCATCACTGATTTCACATGGTTTCCATCAACCCACGGGACGTGCTAAGGTTAAGGGCAGCACGACTTGGGAAGGAAAATCCAACTCCAGCAACACAAGCAACTGAATGGATACCTGAGTTTACCATACATGACCTTCATCTATTAGCAGTCCTTGTGCCAGCTCTGTTTCCCTTCTTCTTTTATAGAAGACACATAAAATTATGCCAAAGCATAGCTTAAGCAGAGTTCTGTAAGATTTAATGTTCATTGTGGGTGTTTTTCTGGCATTATTTTGTGATAGTTCATCATTTTTTGATTATTTTCTCTGGGCTGCAGGATTTTATTTTTTAAAGAGAGCATGTCTTAATTTCCCAGTGTTTAAAATGGTTTTAATGATTCATTTTCAATTTATAACATATTAATGTGGCTTATAAAATTTCTACTTTTGAGAGTTTTTTAAAACTATTTTTGGCCACTTACAATATCATCTTTACTAATTGATCCGTGGACACACAGAAAGAACGAGTATTCTGCAGCATTGTCAACAGCAGCCAAGATGTGGAAGCAACTCAAGTGCCCGTCAACAGATGAATGGATAAGCGAAATTGGTATACGTATAACAGGATCATAGTTAGCCATAACAAGGAAGGAGATTCTGATACATGCTACAACATGGATGAACTTTGAGGACCTCATGCTAAAATAAGCCAGTCACAGAGGGACACATATTATATGATTCCACTTATATGAGGTACTTACAATTGTCAAATTAATAGATACAGAAAGTAGAATAGAGGTTTCCAGGGACAGAGAGTGGGGGGTTATTGTTTAATAGATTTGGCGTTTAATGGGTTTGAAGTAGATGAAGAAGTTCTGGAGATGGATGATGGTGATGGTTGCACGACAATGTGAATGTACTTGATGCTACTGCTGGGTATATTTTACTCACAATAAAAAAGAAGAATTAGTATTCTATTCTTGTAGGGCACACAGTTCCACATTTATCTACATTTAGTAGTATTTACTGATTGAATTATTCCCACCCTCTCTGTCCTTGCTTGTGTGTTGCCTTCCAGATTTGCCACATTCTCAAAGAGTTATTTCGATCTGCGCGTGACTGATTTTTACCCAGTCCTCCCTGTATGTGTTCTGCCTACTATGGTTTGGATGCACAGTCAAGGTCAGTCCCCCTTGTGAATTGTGGGCACTAGAGGAGAAAACACTATCCTCAGTCTCCAGATTGGAGAAAATCACGGATCCCCCCAAAAGTCACATTTCTCTAGTACATATTTTTGGAACTTTCTACCTCTCCCTCACAACACTTAACTGCTGAAATTTTATTAACACACAACTTTTGTGATCTATGCCCATTTATCAATTAGACTACAAGCTCCTGGGAGCAGTGGCCATGTCTGGTCATATTCACAATTGTACCACAGAGCAAAACCCAGTTCCCAGCACAAAGTGATTGCTCAAACATTTGTCAAATGAATGGATGTATCTTGACATTTCCCTGAGAGACAAGACTGTCGGGCACTTCTGAGTACAAATGGCATGCTGAGCTTGGGACTGGGTGTGAGATGCAGTGATCACATCCTCGAGGTGCTCTCAGTCTGTGGAGCACCTGGAGTGCAACATGAGATGGTGCGCAAGCAAGTCTTAGGTGAGTGCCGAGATTACAGAAAAAGCATGGAATGTGATGAAGTGTCCAGAAAGCCTTCATGGGCAGTTGCTACTTGCATTTGTCCTCAAGGATGTGGTTATGATATTAAGAGACAGCAAGGGAGAGAAGGGAAGAGCTACCCAAAGTATCCCTACCCCTGGCTGAGGAAATCTAGGGTCCATGGCACATATGAGTCACCCTTTCATGGCTGTCCTTCCAGAAGCACACCAGCCCTCCACACATTCAAATATGTAACTGGAACAAGGCTGTTCTTGCTGCAGGAGCCCAGTTCCATGTTTAATAATATATGTGGAACTATACCAACATTCACTCAGACTAATGGGCTGTTTCTCTATGAAGACTTTCAATAAGATGTTTTCATCCTTGAGCACAATTTCCTGTAACATATTGTCTCCCTTCACCTTCTTTTCTTCCATTCAAAATATTTATTGACCAGTCTGACTTCCAGGGTACTCACAGCCCTCAGGGCTCACAGTTTAATACACTCCATGAACCCTGTATTATGCAACATGGGAGGTGTGCTGAAAGATGCTACAGCAGACCAGAGAAAGAAGACGTCTCCTTTGGGTCACTCATTCACTTTGCTTTACTTCTCTGGGCCCAAAGTCCCTTGACTGCCAGTCAGTACCATGATTTTGCATCCCTTTACTGTCCAGGTGAATAACTGGAGATCCTTATGTATCACTTCCTGCATTTCTTGTTTCTTAACACATGCTGTGGGTTTCACTCTTCTGCTCTTTGGGTCCCTTCAAAACATCTTCCTTAGCTTTGCCTCTTGTTTTATAGTAAATCAAGATGGCTCCTGAAATCTCCGGTGAAAACTCTAGATCTTCTATACCTGCTGTCTCTTCTATCCATGGAGCAGATTTATGGCTTTAGGGAGTAGTCACTGAAGCTGCCCCAATGTATCCCAACTCCTCTCCTTCTGGGTACCCAGGAGTGTATCTCCCTGGCCACTTGAAGTTAGTTGTGGCCATTTGACTTGCCTTGGCTAAAGAAGTGTGAATGAAAGTGACAGGCGTCACTTCAGCTAATCATGGGCAAAAGCTTTAAGAACTTTTGCCTTCCGCATGGTGACCAGCAATGTTCCAAATGGTGGTGACTTCACTTACCTGGGTCCCAGGTCAGTAAGAAGCACACTCCCTAACTAACACTCAATGGACATGGAGCTTAATGAAACTTTGCTTCTCTGGTCAATGGAAATTTGGGGTTGCTCATCACTGCAACAGACCCTAACCTATGATGATCAATACATAGTGTTTAGAAGAACAGGGTTTGGAGATAGATACAGATGTGTATGTGTCCCAGCTCAGAGCTCACAAGCAATGTGGACTTATGGGGAGTTGTGTGGCCACTCTGAGCCTCATTCCTATCCTCTCCCAAATGGGACATAATGCCTATGTTAAAAAGCTTATGGTAAGCAAATGATTTGAGACATACGAAATGCTTAGGTACATAAACATGCTCAACAATTTAAGGCAATTGTTTTTTATGACTATTGATGATGATGATGATGATGATGATAATGACAGAGGCTACGATTCATTGAACACCAACTCTGTGCCACACACCACTCTAAGCATTTTGCATACAATCATTCATTTAATCCTTGCAACAATTCTGTGGGGTAGGTACTGATAAAAATCTCTGTTTTACAGAAGAAACTGAGTCCCACAAACCTTACCAAAGTCATCCAGATAAAGACTTTGGATTTGAACCTCAACCCATACTCTATATGGCCAACTGACGGGCATGTGCTGAGTTAAGTAGGAGCACCCACAGGAGTAGAACCAACAAGGCATCGTACCTAGCACTGATGGAAGAGCTCCCAGTCTGGACCCCCTGTGACATGGCCACTCCACTAAGACTGGCCAGAAATGTTCATCTCAAGCCTACGTCAGTGGCAGAGCCAGGTTTGGGGACTTCAAAGTCTTGATTCCCAGATTTACATGTATCCAATGGGTCACCTGTTCCCTCTGTATATCAAACTCCTGGCAGGAACATATTTAAACTTCTCACACTCTCTGAGATTTATCATAGTAATGACACAATTTGAAGGTTTCCATGTGCCTTCTGCCATCCGAAAGGATAATAAATTAATCATGCCTTTGGACACTGTTGAAATATATGTACTTAATCTCTTCCTAACTTGCCAAACTTTTCTTCCTCACTGTTGCTCTGCTCCTCTGCCTTCTATCAGTTCAGACTTTTATGGTTCTCAGAGAAAGGTTAAACCAAGTATTTATTCACTTATCTGAACCGCAGTTCAGAGAAAGCCATGTAACAAAATCAGCATCATGAACCTGGAGCTATTCCCATTTGCAAGTAATCGACATGAACAATTGAACAATTCTCCCTGGAAATTCATGTTGACTGTCTTTTCTCTCAGAGTTTCAACACTTATTATTCTTATAATTTGGCACAAAGTTTTAATGTGAAGACTGATGCCTGAAAATATAAACGGTGACCAAAATAAATAAAATTGTAATCATTTTCATTCAGAAGCCTAAAGTTCTGTCCTGCCTTGCATAGACACTGGCTAGGAGCACTGTAGACAGCTTTGAGGTTTCTCATTCCCTGAAGCAGCTACTATGTCTTCCAATGGGATCATGCCCTGATTAAAATCTTTCAAGAGCCCCCACACACCATTGATTTCAGGGAAAATGCAAGTCCCCTCAGCGATGCATTTAGGCTCTTTGTAGCCTGATCCCTTCCTCGCTCTTCAGCATCAACTTTTGCTGTGTCCACACACACATCCAATCATCCTATTTTGTTGCTATTTTCCCCAAAAGTGTTATGCTTGGGCCTGTCTCTCTTTCAGCCCTGGGTTTCCCTTTTCTGATCCAGAGGCTCCTACCCAAAAGCTGAGCCTGGCTGACCAGAACCCTCAGCACCTGATATATTTCCTGACATATTTATGTCTGTTGTCTTTATTTACCATTTAAATATAAGCACCATGCTAGCAGGAACTTCTATTTTGTCCACTGCTGTGAACAGTGGTCCATAGCAGACACCCAAATATTTGTTAATCAATAAAGAAGCTATGGAAAGAGAAGCTGAAATGAGAGACTATATGGTCAGAAAAAAAAGTGAATGCATAAATCCATGAACAGGCACAGCTACCATTCAAAATGGCTCGTCAATTTCTGGTAAGGACCAGCTCTGCTTCTTGGGCTTGAGTCCCTAGAGATACTCTGGTATCCTCCCACAGTCATTTTGAGTGATCCTCCCAGTTTAATGATCCCAATAACACACACATTTTTAAGACTGGAGCAGCTTGCTTACTGGACCATGGATAACATGTGATCGACTTGGGTAAACATCTTTCTTCCTCTGAAGCTACAACTAGCTAAAATATGTTTTTTCCAAGGAAAGTCAATAAGAGAAGATCATACAAGCCGTGAGTTGATGAAGGCGTTGGCAAAATGTTTTAGAAGATGCACCGTAAATGCAAGTCTGGATTTTAGGTTCCTCTAAAGTCGTGGTGACTAACTCCTCCTCAAACAACAACAACAACAACAACAAAAACAAACCAAAAAACAAACAAACCCTGGGTAAACACAACTGCCACATAACTGCCTTGTGGGTGATCACTCCTAAACAGACCATGTTGTGTAGTGAATTCTATCCCACAGGGATACAGGGACGGGTAGAAGTTGCATGTAGACGAGGGACTCTGGAGGAAAGACATATTTGAGAGAAAAGCAAGGAGGTCTGTTCCATGTAAGATGAGCGCAGTTGAGCCCAGTAAGTGGTTGGGGCAAGAGATACAGTTTGGGAAATCACCTGAAGACCAGCAGAAAAGGAGATTAGCTTAGTCTTGTTTCAGAAAAGCTGATCAATGCAAGTTACAGAATAGACAGATTTCAGCTCAAAAGAAGGTAGGCTTCCTGTGGTTGAAGAGCTTTAGCTGATGGTGCTGCTGACTGGTGATGGACAAGGCTGACACCTGGTGCCAGGCCAGCACTACCCTCTGGTAGAAGTGCCATAGAGACCATCAACACCCGATAGACTCTGAGGCCTTTCTGACCCTCAGGCTGGAGCTTGTGGCAGCCCTGAACATGTGGGTCAGCACTGTGTGAATCGGGTGAGGAAGAGGTGCTGTCCAGGGATCTCTGTTTAAATCCAGCTCAGCCACTTCTCCCCACTGGTCAGGCAAGGATCTTCCATTGCCTGTGCCTCCATTTCTCTGGGTGCCAAGCAATAGCCATCATTCCTGCCCCTGCAGTGCAATGGTTTAGAAAATGATTTCTGGGTCAGTTTGTACCCTGGCTCTAACATGTCCTTGGTTTGTCACCTTGGGCAAATCTTTTCACCCCTGTGAGCGTCAGTTTCCCCTTCAGTCAATTGTGAGTAAGAGACCTGAGCTCCTGAGGTCCTGGTGGGGACAGAGTGAGACTGGCACATAAAGCACATTTTACCACGGCTGGCATGCAGTAGAGAATCAATGTTAATGATTATCATCAGGGCACATCTCAACACAACAACACGTACAAGTCAGGAAGACCAATTTTATAATTAAAAGGATTTTTTAAAAAATCTTCAAATCGCATCCTAGGTAATAATTACACTCACTGAGGTCTTATGAATGCCAGTACTGTGCTAAAGCTATTGTGCCTTTTACCCGGAAATTACTATTGCTTTTATTTCAAAAATGAGGTTAGCGAGACCCAGCAAGGTGAAGTCATTTGTCCAATGGGTTACACAGCTAGTTTGGGGTCAGGGCCAGGGCCGGGTATGGGAAACTGAGATCATCCTGGTCAATCCAGAACTCCAGATACTGGTCAAATGCCAACTCCTGGCTACTCCATTCCTCACAGCCCAAACAGACGTCTCCTCCTGGGGCAGGGCTGGTTGTTTCCAGGCTTTGACTGGATCATGGAGAGGATGGCTGGGCCTGCTTTGCAAGGATCTTGCTGAGCAGACAAGCACACTCAGACTGCAAGCCCACGTGGTGCCACAAGTGCTTCCTGTTACGGTCATGGGGCCCCGGCCCACGAGAGCAGATGTACATGCCCCACAGTGGAAAACAGACGAGTGCCCGGTCCCAGCACTTTCTGACTTGGAGGCACACAGATTTATCCAGGCTCATTTGTAAGCTGCTGTCACCACCCTCCTCCCAGCCTTGCTCATCCTGCCTCCCAAGTTCCGTGGTTGTTACAAGCTTATCACAGAAGTAAATCAAAATGTTCTCAAGAGGAGAAGAAAAGATAAAAGCAAAAAATGCAACATACCCAAGAGAGGAATATTTTTTATAGTTCCACAACTTTCACAATTCTGTCTTAAAAAAAATCCATTATTTAATTTTAGTACCATGGAGATACTAGTGATGAATAATGGCTCCTCTTCTGCCTTCTAGCATTTCTGAAATATTAATACGGCTTGGATACCTCTCCTAAGGAGAAGCAGACGTTGAATCTTTTATAGGCTTCGGAGCCCTGTTTCCATACAACAGACCATATATTTATTCAGTTCCTACCACTCATATGCTCTGAGTTCCTCAGATTATGTCTGTATCAAAGGATAGAAGTCAGAGAGTCAGCCCGAGAGGATAAAATGTTGCCAAATGGTCCCTTTCTCATTATTTTCTTTGTTAGGGCTTTACTCGTTTAAACTATCCATCAAGGTGCACCTCCTACCTGTACACTAGACTTGGGATATGAATCATAAATAGAAACCACAGTGAGACAGCCGACTTTACAACCTCTCCAGGTCAAACGTCTGTCAAGGCCAACAGCAACACTTCATTATGTCTTTAGCTGCAAATTGTTGACGTTGAGCTTTGAACACTGAGTCCTAACGTATTTATTCCCAAGCAGGTCATGATTGTGTGAGTGTGTACATATGTGTGCTTTATCTTTACATTTGGGGAGTGTGGGAGAGGAAGGAATGAGGAGACTGTTTCGGAATAAACTAAAAACAGTACTGTAAATTGTTGTACTTGGCAACGAACTTTTAAAAAAAAATCAGGTTTGCTTTTTACCTCTTTACAACGCTAACACATGCTCTTTAGGGAAAATCTGGCAAGAAAACTAAAGTAAAAGGTAGAAAAACAAGATGCTTAATATCCCACTTGACAGTTACAACTACTTTAACATACCGATGACCCTTCCGGTCTTTTAAATGCATACAACTGCAGAGATATGTATTTTTAATTAATTTATTTTAACTTTGAAATAATTATGGATTCGCATGCGGTTGCAAGAGGTAATCTTTACCCAGTTTCCCTTCATGGTACATCTTGCTAAACTGTAGTATGATGTCACAATTGAGATACTGAGATTCATGCAATCCACTGATCTTATTCAGATCTGCACAGTTTTACTTGTTTTCCATTGTGTGTGTGTGTGTGTGTGTGTATGCATTTAGTTTTGTGCAGTTTTATCACGTGTGTAGGTTTTTGCATCCATCCCCACCGTTAAGCTACAAAGCAGTTCCTTCACCACTGGGATCCTTCATGTTACCGTTTCATAACCACCTCTTCCTCTCTTCTGCAGACCCCGTCATATCCCTAGATCCTGGCAACCACGGATCTGTTCTTTATTTCCACTATTTTGTCATTTAGAACATAGCATATAAACGGAGTCATAAAGTATGCAACCTTTGGGATGGGCTTTTTCCTTCAGCATCATTCCCTGGGGATTCTTCCAAGTTGCTGCATGTATCAATAATTCATTCATTTTATTGCTGAGCTGCACTCCATGGTAGGAATGTACCACAGTTTGTTTAACCATTCCCATGTTGAAGGACACTTGGGTTGTTTTCAATTTCTGGCAAACATGAATAAAGCTGCCATGAGCATTTGTGTACAGGTTTTGTGTGAACATAAGTTTTCATTTCTCTGGGAAAAATGCCTAAAAGTGTAATCACTGGGTCCTATGGTAATTGCATATTTAGTTTTACAAGAAGCTGCCAAACTGGTTTCCCGACTGGCTGTACTGTTTTACATTCCCACCGGCAATGTCTGAGTGATTCAATTTCTCTGCATCCTCACCAGCATTTGGTGTTACTATTTTTTTTTTAAACTTTAACCATTCTAATAGGTGTGTGCTGATAGCTCACTATGGTTTTAATTTGCATTTCCCTCATGGCTAATGAGTTTGCACATTTTTTATGTGCTTACGTGACACGTATGTATGCCCTTCGGTGAAATATCTGCTCATAGCTTTTATTCATTTCCTAATTTGGTTGATTGGGCTTTTTTCCTTTTTTTTTCTTTTTTTCACATATTTTCTTAAATTCAAAGTATTATGGGGGTACAAATGTTTTTGGCTACATGGATCGCTTTTGCAATGCTCGAGCCTGGGTTAAAAGTGTGTCCATCTCCCAGGTAGTGTTCACTGCACCTGTTAGGCAGGTGTTTGCCCACCCCTCCTCCCTCCTCTCCCCTGCCTGGTTTCCTCTGATTCACCAGGATTATTATTATTATTATTTTTTTTTTTTGCTGTTGAGCTTAAAGAGTTCTTTGTATATTCTAGATACTAATCCTTTGTCAGATATGTGGTTTGTAAATACTTCCTAATTTGTAGCTTGTCTTTTTATCCTCTTAACAGGATTTTTCATGGAGAAAACGTTTTTAATTTTGATAAGATCTAATTTATCAAATTTTCCTTTTAGGGTGCATGCCATTTATGTCAAGTGTAAGAACTATTTGCCTAGCCTTAGATCCCTAATACTTCCTCCTATTTTTTTGTCTAAATGTTTCATAGCTTTACATTTTACATTATTGTCCATGATCCATTTTGGGCTCATTTCTGTATAATGCGTAAGGTTTAGGTTGAGGTTCATTTTTGCCTGTGGTCGTCCAACTGCCCCTGCACCCTTTGCCGGAGGAGCTACCCTCCGTCCACTGAACCGCTCTGGCACCTTTGTTAAGAACGAGCTGGGCTGACTTGCGTGGTTCTGTTTGTGTTTGACTGATCCCTGTGTGTCTCCCTCCGCTGTGTTACTGTCCTGATTACTGTAGCTACGTGATTCCCTCGGCTTTACTCTTCTTTTTCGGGATTGTTTGGCTATCCTGGGGCCTATGTATTTCCACATACATTTTAGAATAAATTTGTCTATGCCTACAGAAATCCTTGCTGGGATTTTGCTAGGAATTGTATTAAAGCATAAATATCTCCTTATATTCTTTCTTTTACATATTATGAGTACTTTGTTATTACCGACTCATTTTTAACAGCTACCCACTATTTAAAATAAATATACTATCACTTAACAACCATTTCAATAATAATGGACACAACTGTTTTAATTATGACTAATGTGAATAACATAAATAAAGCTACCAAGAATACCTTCTGTGAAAAAAAAATTCTCTGCAGTTTGGATTATTCCTTAGTATAGAGTCCCAGATTCTCTTTGTTTGGAGTTACTCAAGCAAAGAGAAAGAATATTCTCACAGTTATTTCTATTTGGATATACTTATACATATTTTTTTACCAATGTGAAAAATATTACCATTAGCTTTAAAATTTCGTGGTGTTATGAGTTTGTATGTCCAAGTAAAAGAGATGCACACCAAAGAAGAAAAGGGTGATTGTAGGAATGGCAACTATGCCTTCCAAAATGAGGATGACTATAATAGCTGCCTGGGCCGGGCCCATCACGGAGCGTTGCCCCAAACCCTCTCTCACGTAAGCCTCCCACCTGTCCAACTAAGATGTTAGCTAAGTAAATCGATTCCTATTTTACCTACTTTAGGACAGCTATTTGCTACTAGAATGTTTTTTAAAATCTCTTTTCATCCTAAGGAAAAAAGATTTAGTTAAGTCATTTTCTTTTTACCCAAGAAAAGGAAAGGAACAAATCGACCAGCCTAATTTATCCCTTATTGTTTTGGTGATGAAAACGGCTGTTAGAGGAGATAGCCCTGAATGGGAGGTGAGAAATATCTGCCCTGTGGAATGATCAGTGAAAGCTTGGCAGGCCTGACACAGTTCCATTTATGTTTCTATCGTTCCTAATCGGGTTTTCTCCTTTTTCCCTAATGGAAGTAACATTCCATGGAGAGACAGGAAAACAATACGGTTTTTCTTTCTATACAATAATTTTGCTTTTAAAACTATGCTGGATCTGTACTGCTAACAGCAAGTATGATCATCCTTGCATTGTGAGGCCGAAAACCTGAGGTCCTCGTTCTGAGGATCCAGGACAGATGGGGCCCCTGTGGCCATGTCAGGGCCACTTCCCTGTGTGCACCCAGCAAGGGCTGCAGCCAGAATAAATGAAAACCCAAGGCCACCTGTGGGGCATGCCATTGTGTTGTTAGAAAAACCAGTCTTCATATTCTCAAATGTTGGGATTAGTTGTCCTTGACGACTGTAAGGTGTAGAATCATGCAAACCATAAACACTTGGATGCAGAAAAAAGCATTTCATGTGTGTCAGTTTTTCTACACTTAATCTGAGCCAAGCGGCTGAGAAGTGATGAGTGTCAGTTTTTCTAATGGAAATATGACTCTCCCTCCCATGATGTGGGGGTAAGGGGCAAAGAGGAGGGAGATGTTGACGTTAGTTAAGTGTCTGCTTTGGGACACACAATTTACTAGGGAATTCTCTTATATTTCTATATTAATTTTCATAACCTAAATAGACATTATTAGCACCACTCCACAGAGGAGGAAACAGAACACTAAGGAGTTGGAGCAAAATTTCCAAGAAGAGTTTTTATTCAAACCTAGGCTTGTCAACACCAGGTCGAATTCTTTTTTCTACCACTCTTTGGTGAAGATGGAAAGAAAGACAGAAAAAGAGGCAATGATTTAAATTAAGAGAACAGATACAAAAATAAATCAACAGAGTGATGAAGATAGGAGCTCTCAAGCTCTCTGCTTTTGAACTTGACTTTTGCACAAATGGATGGGCCTCAAAGATTGTGGGAAAGGACCTCAGGGAGACCCCGTCTGCTTCCACTGGAGGATGTGGTCCTTGTACCTCTCCATCCTGTAGCAAACCCAGGCTCTACTCTGAAATAATGGACCCCCATCCCCCATGGAGAGAGGGGAAATGCAAACAATGCTTGCCTTGTGCCCAGGAAGTGGGTTCAGAGCTTGCAGCTGGCAGGCAGGGCTTGGGGCTCAAGTTCTTGCTCAGTCACTTATTACCTGTGTGTCAGAGAACATATCACTAAATCTCTGTAGCCCTCAGCTCCTTCTGCTGTAAAATAGGGATAATAGCTACCTGGAGGCTTGCTTCAAAGATTTACATGAGATAGTGTAGGTAAAGAGCTAGCATCTGGATGGCTCGATATCTGGTAGCCAGGTAGCTATCACTGCAGATGATAGCATAGCTTCCACACTTCCCCAGATGTGGACAGTTCTCCCAATCACAGCACTGCCTGTAGGTGTAGGTACCCTGCAGGTGCTCTCTAGCTAAGCCAGGCAAGTAGGCATGTGCCCTTCTGACATCCAGATTGCACCTACACACCTTATGGGCAGCCTTTACCTTAGCCAAGTTCTCCAACAACAAAGCCCAAGCACCTGGTTCCATCCTTTCTTCTCTTTAAGAGAAATTATTTCTGTGGTTTTGGGGTGAAGACCCATGTACTATTTTAGCTCTGCAAAGAAAACCAGATCTTCATCTTTTAGATGTGTTTTTCCTCTGAGTCTAATACAACGTCCACTGTACCCACACTTGGCAGGTACTTGTTGGGCAACAGTACACTGCTGTGTGTATCTCAGGCCACCGCAAGATGAAACTGTCTGTACAGGCCCTCGACTTCCTGGATTCACACACACACAGATACCTGTGCAGTCACACATTTTGAGCTCCTTGTGCAAAGTCAGCAACGTGGAGTAGCCAGATCTACTTTCATATAATCAACCACAGAAACGCGGGTCCCTCCGGTTTACAGTCCCTGGATTTATGTTTCTTCTTTGGTTACAGCCCTGGGGAAATTACTTTTCTCAGAGTGTGATGTCCTTTTTGTATAAAGACAGGATTGGAAATCACACAAAGTACCATATGCAAGATTTCATCATGTGATAATATCTAGAAATGTTGAAAAAGCACTGGAGTAATTTTGAGAAATTCTTCGAAAGGTCCTAAGTCTGAACAGCTCAAGGCAGAAGACTCCTTGTTCTCCACTGACCTCACATTCTCCATGGAGATGAATCCACAGCACAGTCCCTGACACGCCACAGCACTCAGCAGTCAGCTGTTGAATGCTGTGAGCATGAAGGAGCCAACACGGTGCATACAAGAGAAGTGGCCACCCTTGTATCCACGCTGTATGATTGCCAAGGTTTCAGCCTCTGAAGGAGAGTCTCTGGGAGGGTAGAGGCCGAGGAGGGTTCTCTCCTGAGCATGGACTAGAAGCCAGTGCTGTGCCATGTGGTATGAATAATACAATAGTGACTACGTGTCTGTGCAGATCACCAAGGGGCTCAATCAGATGCCTTTACTACCCGCTTTTACCATCACATCAATTCTGTATGCTTCTGCTCTCTCCTTTCATCATCAAATAAACTCTAAGACATAGATGGCTTTATTGCCCCCATTTTACAGATTGGGAAACTGAAGCACAGACGTTAAGAATTTTGATGCGGTTTCCATAAGTGTGCGTCAGCAGCAGCCTACACAAAGTACAAACACCGATGATTTAATACAAGTTTATGATGTCCCAGTGGTGCTAACCACTTATAATGTGTTATCTCATATGACCCTTCCCAAAATTTTAGGAGATAGACTATTATTATCTCCATATTATAGGCAAAAACCAAAGAAACCAAAAAAATGAACTTTAAGAAATTTGCCGAGTAACATTTAAGCCTTTCTGTCCACTGAACCTTTGCTCTGTATCACTAAATTAAGCAATTAGATGGATCATTTGCAAAGAGTTTAAGCAAATAAGAACATTCCTGCCCCAAACCTGCCCTTTAGGTGACCACAATGAGCGGACTGTGAAATGGTCAGGACAGTTGTTTTGGCCAGCTTAGTAATTACATAGTAACAAAAGGGGATTCAATCAATTGCTTAGCAATTAGCCATTATGAGAAGAAGGAAAAAAAAATCAATTGACTGTTTGGTAGAGCAGGAAGCATTTTAAATGTCACCACAGTGAGAGAAATATTTGAAGATTTGTCTTCATAATGGTTAACTAATTGCAATCTTCAAATTTTATTGCCTTGGAAAAATAACTCAATTCAAGAGACAGAGTATTAACACTTGGGGCTATTTCTCCTTTGTCTTAGTTAGCATCAAGGGGAGGCATGTAAATCGATCAGTCCCTATGATTTAAGAAGCCCCTTCCTAATGAATGGCATCCTTGAGGGCAGAGCCGGTGCATTAGTCATCACTTTGCCATCCATATGTACCTAGTACAGTGTGGGAACATATGGTAGGTGCTCAAGACATGGTGGCAATTGAAAATGAGTGACAACTGAAAATGAATGACAATTGAAAATGAATGACAAATGAAAAAAAATGCTGGGGTCTGTTTCCAATTTGAGTTCCTTTAAGTGAATTCTAGTGCTGTATATGCAGTTAGACTTTGGCAGAACTGTGGTGAAGGCTGGGAGCTGCAGGTTTGTTCACCACCATGCTTTCCAACCCCTTCTTACATCAGCCCTCCCACCTGCCCCAGGACAGTCAGCTGGTGCCACCATCGTGGTGTCATGATATCCCTCCACTTCCACCCACAAGGGGATGTATTAATACTTTTGGTCAAACCAAACCCATTTCTATGGCCTCAGCGATGGCTTCAGCAATGGGCGCCTGCCCAAAGTTGGACTGAACAGTATTCTCCCCAGGGCATTTTTTTTACTGGAGCTGATAGAGAAGCTTCCTCTTGTCTTTGACATTCACGGTGCTACATGGATGCTGCTTGTGACCATCTTCCTTAACCAAATGGAGAAAGTCTGTCTTTGGCAAGAGAGGATCAGGCCATCACACAAAGAAGAAAGTCTGTCTAGGACAAGAGAAGTTCAGGCCACTATGAAAAGAAAAGAATGTCTGTCTGCAGCAGGAGAAAATCAGGCCACCGTGCGGAGGGAGAGCACAAAGAGCAATGCTGCGAGGCCTGGATCCGGCTGTTTTAAAGCCAGACGCGGCCTTGGATTTCCTAAGTATGGGGGTTAATAAGCTCAGCCATTTGAATGTATTTCTGTCACATACAACCTCTGTGTCCTGACTAACATAACCAATTTCCAGCTACTGTAGGTATGTTTGCTTCAGTTGGTTCATACTGGGGGCAATCAGAAAAAGAAAGAATTAGAAGCTGAGAATAGAATTAGAAGGTAGTCTGCAGAGGAGTTAAAACTTTGAAATAAATCTGTGGGAAACCGCTTGAGGCTGGGGGCAAAGGAGCAATTGCCCGTGAGGAGCTGGAGGCATGTGCTCGCAGCCGGGTGTCTGGGACCACGGGAGGACACGGCGGGGGGTGGGGGGCAGGAATCCACAGAGTTCTAACAGTTAGAAAGGGGCCCCGAATTAGGATGGGAGCCACACACAGCAGTGTAAGCCTTTACATTACCTACCACAAAGCAAAAAATGAATTTACTTTGTGGAAACAGAGGATTGAGTTCCTTCATAAAGATTCTATTAAACACAGCTAATAAAAATGGAAAATACGCTATGCGCATATTACTAATGCAGGATGAGTAAATGCCAATGAACTTCTGTGACTGAAATCCCAGTGTTACAGTCCAAGTTAAAAATAGAGGTTCATGAATGGCCTCACTCCAACCTCACTTCCTCCTAGCGCAAGGTCTTGATCGGTGACGTGAAAACCCATCATGACTACAAGAGAAGGAGAAGGCAGAGTGACGAGCAGCTGAAGAAGGCACAGTAAACCATACTAATTGCTTATAAAATTTTACGGTTGGTCATTAATCCTAACCACCTCAATTTCTGAAAAGAAAGATTCATGTCTTTTTAAATAGACAAAATTTGAGTTTATGGAAAATTTAATAATATTCATGCTTACACAATGAGAAATTCCCAAAGCCTTAAATTTCCTGCAGACTTTGGAGTGGAGGCAGCCTGTTGTAGCAGAAAAAGGACAGGTTTGGGAGTCAGACCCATGGCCAAAGCCTGGCATGGGGCTTTAAGCAAGCCCCTGAATCTCTCTAAGCCTCAGTTTCCTCCTCTGGGAGATGGGGAGTGAGGCCAGCTTCTTTGCAAAACCACCACCATGAAGACTCAAAAGGAAAGTGTGACAGTTCACGGAGGCACAGAGCCTGGCATGTGGGCAGCGGTGCTCACTAAAGCAGCTGAAATCGTCACTCCAGACCTTTTCAAAACATACCCAGAATCTGGTCACGATCACTCTTCTCCTCTTCCGTCACCACCGCCCTGGGCCAACCCCCGTCACTCCTAGGACTGAATGATTGCAACAGCTCTGCCCCTGCCCACATCCACAGGCCATTCTGCATCCGCCAGCCAGAGCCACAAAGACAAAAGCCAGCTCACGTCTGTCTTCCACCGAAACCCTCCTGTGGCTTTCTCTCTCATTAGAATAAAGGCCAAAGTCCTCATGTCGGCCTCCAAGGCCTTCCGTGACCTGGTCACACCTCTTCTCTTCTCTAATATCCCTTTGCTCCCTCTGCTTCAGCCATACCACCTTCCCCGCCGTTTCCTGAACATTCCAGACACACTCCTGCCTCAGGCTTTTGCACTCATAGTCCCCTCTATCAAGGATGCTTGACCCCAAGAGAGATGCATCCCTGCAACACCCTTCACCAGTTTTCCCCGAGGCCCTACCTGAGAACACTATCTAAAATAGCAAACTGTCCCCAGCTCTATCCTTGTCCTCCGCATCCTTTATCATGATCGTCATAGCAAATAACACAACATGTATCTTACTAACTTTTGGTTTGTGGGGTTCCCTTACTCAAAGGTGGCCTCTCGGAGGACTGGGCTTGGTCTACTCTGCTCACTGTTGTGTTCACAGAATCTACAGCGTCCTCGTCATGCTGCTGGAGCTCAGTGCGTTTTTGCTGAATGGAGCAATTAGTGACTCAACTCCCCAAGTCACTCTGGGGCTCTGGGTTGCAAATAGCTTCTCCTGGGCTGCAGAAAGTGGTCCCATCAAAAAGCACCCCTGTCCGAGGTTCCCCCCACCAGTCTGTACCCTACAGGCCCTGAGCTTGAGGCCAAGCTGCATCCAGACAGTAGAACAAGATGGTAGAATCAGAGAACTTGGCTTTGAAGAGCCACCCTTGCCCCAAGTCACGGCTTCATCACTCCTGAAGGGAACAATGAAATCTCCTTCAGCCGGAGTTTGAGGGGATTCAACAAGAAATATACAAATGCCAGGTTCATGAAGGTGCTCTAATGATGTGAATGTCCTTCTTCCTTTAAATGATTGTTGTAAGGATTAAATTATGTTTACAAAATAGTAGGTTATACTTTTCATCAAAAATCTCCATCTCCCTGTTTGTCCTCTGTTTTCCCCGGAGACCACCACCTGCCTGCTTCGATAGAGCACCGCCTCCTTCTCCAGCTCATTCTCCCAAAAATCTCCTCCTCCTGCTGTCTCATTCTCCCAGGTCAAGTTTTGATTTTCCTGCGTTACGATGAACTCATTTGCTATGACCTGAGCACTGAGAAATTTAATTTTTTGTAACTCTTAACCCAGTGGTTCTCAACCCTGATGATATATTACGGTCTTTGGCAGAGGTGGGGGTGGATTAAAAACAAAACAAAATAAAAACAAACAAAAAGAAAACAAAAAGAAAAAAAGAACAAAACAAAATAATGACAACAAAAAGCAAAACAAGAGAAACTCAAACACCAGAGGCAGATTATAAGGCTGTCTTGAAAAGTCAAAAAAACAAAGATGTCTTTCAGAATAAGACAATACAAGCTTAAAAGTGCTTATTTCATGACTAAATGCTATTTTATAAGAAAATATCTGCTCTAAGGTTTAATTTCTTTCCTCCACAAGACCGTACAGGAATCAAAAGGAGATGATAATTGGTTTCCAGACACAGGCCATGGATAACACACAGAGGCTCTGGGGGGTATGCACACAGGGATGGCAGTGAACCAGTCCGAAAGGTTTCAAATGCATGAGTCAGTCCGTCAGTGACGGGGAGGAGCGGGAACAGGCTGCTTTGAGTTGGCACCACGCATGAGCCTGTTCCTGGTGATTAAGCCAAACAATGGAGCCTGCTTACTGTAGTGACTAGTCCTGCTCTTTATGATAACCTGAAAAACATTCCCAGAAATACTCTGGGTCAACACGTAGGAAGTAGAAATGGAGCAAACATTTTCAGGGACATTGGTGAGAGCGTACTGTATTCAGGAAAATTCCTTCCATGAAGTGATGCTATTCAGGTGTGAAAAATCGTAAGTTACCATTGTGAGAAATTAAACTTCCTATACAATCTAAAATTCTCAGAGGAAATATAATGTTTAGCATCAGATTTGACAAGTTGATTTTGAAGTCTTTCGACTTACTTGGCTTCAGAATGTTTAAAAAGAACTGTTTGGGCACATGGCTGGGGAATTTTACAGCAACACAGTAACTTATGAAGAAATTACTATGTGGTAGAAATCGCAATGTGCAATAGGTTAGGTACTTTACAATTTCTCCTTTTATCCTCTGAGTAAACTTTTGAGGTATTATTATTTTTATTTACTTTTCACGTAAAAATTTCAATACAGGTTTAGTGATTTGCTCAAAGTCCCATAGCTCATACTCTGAGTGAGAGAGAGAGAGAGAGGAAGAGAGAGAGAGAGAGAGAGAGAGAGAGAGAGAGAGAGAGAGAGAGATGGTGCATCAGTGCAGATAAGCAAAGAGTACAAAGTCAACTTGGAAGCCAAGCTGGTTGGATACAAATCTCAACTCTGCCTCCACCAGCTGCAGAATCTTTAGGATTTTGTACCTTAGTATCTTTATCTGTAAAATAGGGATAATAATAGTATTTACCTCACGAGGTTGTCTGGATAATCACAGATAAATGGAGAGGGCCAGGGTGAAAGAGAGGGAGAGAGGGAGGTGGGGAGAGAGGGAGGTGGGGGGAGACCTTCCGGCAGATACTACACAGGTACACTTATATATACGTATGTGTATTCAAAAAAATCAACAAGAAAAAAAATAAGCTGTTGCATACACACACACACACACACACACACACAAGTGCTTAGACATCACAAACACTACGTGAGCTAATGTGTGTGTATGTGGATAGTGTGGGGCAGGGGCAGATATACAAATGGCAGGTATCATCGCCATCACCATCAACATCCACTCTGGCCTTACTTCTACATCAAGCCTTGATATCTATAAAGTATCTCCTTTCTAGTGGTCCTGAGATTCCACCTTTGCTTTTACGGAGTCCTTCTTTTTGTTGAAGAATTATATGGGGAGCACAATTTCATTGAAACAAAAGAATGAACAGAATTTTATGTTTTAGAGTTAAAGTAAACGGCCTACTATTGGTTTCAACAGATAAAAAACAAAAGCACTGTAGTGAAAGGTTGGCCCTCATAGCCACCAGACAAGGAAATGTACTATGAAAAATATTCGAGCCAGGTTTGGAAACAACAATTCATTTTTCTGATTTGTTTTTCACCTCCAGAGACTGCGAGATGACTGGCCCAGTGAGACACAAGTGTCTTCTCTTGAGCTCCATCTCCACAGTCAGTGACTTTGCTTAGATGTTGATGTTCAAGTTGAGAAATGGGGGTACCTTAGAGAACTCTTGCCTCTGAGTTTTGGGGCTGGGGAGGTGGCTGAAAGGCCTCATGAGATTGGGCTCTTCTCTCACTTCCAGCCAAAACCAATTCGCCTATATCTGCTTTTCCTACTGGACTTTTGAACTAGATTTTATCTGAAGAACACATTTTGAAGTTCAAAAACCTTTTGACAACCACTGGCTTAGATCCCTTCCAGCTCTGACGTACTGATGCTCTAAGATCAGGGCGCTTCTTACATGTCCAAGCCTTTTGTACAAAACGCTCCCCTGGACAGCAGTGACAGGTGCTATCCCATCAGGGAGGGCACTGGGGCAGGATGAAAGGGAAGCCAAAAGAGACACACGCTGACTTTTGAAAGAAACTCAAGAACTCTCCTATTGTAAGATTCTAAATGATGCTTTCTAAAAACATCCAAAGAAAAGTTGGGTTTAATTCCACCAGTTGAAGCTATCGTAATATTACTGGATTTTTCTAAAGGACTTGGTATGTACCCAATTCCCATGTGTAGCATATAACTCACAGATTTAATTATAGATCTTCCTCACTCACTAGTTCCCTAGGAAACAAATCCATGGCTCATGTCTTGTGCATGGAAGGTCATAGCAAGAAGACAAATATTTTCTGCATTTTGAAACTTTATCTAGAGGTCACAGGTCTGCAACTCAGCAGATGAGAGCTCTTCAGACAATAGCCAAAAGCTGCTATGTTTGACTAATATCAACGATACTTAAAACCTTTTGTGTTTATCTCAAATAAAGCACTTCCCACTTAAACGCCTGAAAATTTTCACTATATCTCTTCTCCTTTTTTAAGGCTGAAATACAAATAAGATGAGAAGTTCCCTTAAATATTTCTTCCTACTCAGTTAAGATAAAGGCCATGTTTATCATAACAAAAAAGGAATTTTATCTGAAAAATCCACGCTAATTTTAATCAGTTGGACATTGCAGGTTAAAAGTTCTTTTTTCATCATGAATCAGGCAGAAAATGGCTCCAATTGCCCAGTGACACTGAAAATCTAAAACAAGAGGGCAAACTAAAAGCAGAAAATTCAGAAAAGTGAAAATGTAAATGCCTT